>JAZHYW010037473.1:0-32421 GCA_037355805.1 Ixodes ricinus
AAGTCAACAAAAAGAAACAAACGCACGAGAAGTTAAGACAAAGCAAGATACTAACTGAAATAATAAAAAAAAAGAAGAACCGAATCACAACGAACGTCCGGCGAATGTCCAGGAACCAGAATCGGAAGTGCTCAACGAAGCGCGGCGGCGATCTACGTCGTACCATCCATTTAACCTTGACCGACGTCTCTCGTAGCCTACCAACGTCGATGATGCCGTCCTTTGCCTCCGGCACTCACGTAAGTGCGCCGGATTAGAAGGGGACGCCGAATGGCGCCGTGTTCTCCACGGATTCCCTCCACCGTCCAGTCCGGAAGACAGCCCGCGCTCGGAGACGGAGCCCACTCGACGTGCCTTGATCTAGAGCGAAACACTGTAGGCCAGCAGCCGTAATCAGTTGCGTTAAAGAGGGCTCTCTCCAAATGAGCCTGGAGCTCATTTGGAGAGAGCGTTCTCCGCTGCTGATTGGACATGGCGCCACAGCTTAGGCTTAATCAAGCAATGAGACATTTCTGACCGGTTCGCGAGTTGGTTAACAATCGGGCAATGTTTTGGTGAGAACATCTAAGCAACGTACAAAGAGCGAGACAGTTTTTGCGGCCTTTGCTGTGATTGTCCACAGTGCTCCTTCATCCATTAATCGATGTCAGTTTGCACACGGCAACAGGCCAACATGAGATTTGCAAACATAGCGGGGGTTGTCAGTCGCTTTCAGCGTGAAATAGCAGACGATCACAATTTCAGCCTGCGTGCTATCCAACATTACTAAAACACTCCTTGTAAATTTATCAGCTTGAACTTAAAAATTAAACTTGAACACGAAGAAAGAAAGGACAGGAGAGGACACACAGCTGACTACCAATGATGTTTTAGTGTAAACTTCTTCCTTGCGCGTTCGCTCCTTTATTTAAAACCCCAAGTAGAGCACGATAAACCTTTTACATATATAAATCTATTTCACTAATAAGTATCACTACCCATATTTACACTTATAAAATTATACAAAGCGTTTACACAGATTTCCTAAAACTTATCGTGTTTTAAACTGACCCGCCCCAAGCTCGTGCTGTTGTTGTTTGGGGCGTTACATGTTGTAGGTATTGTCTCTCCTTTTGTGAACGGTGATTGATAGGTGCTGACGCAATCTTTCGCGTGCTTTTCGATAGCGAGCGCCTCTAGCATCCCACATGCATGATAATCTTTGTTACTGGCGAGAATGGTAGTGCTGTTAAAAGCTGCGCTGCACTGGCATGTCCTCCAATGAGCTGCCAGATGTCCTGCCGCTGTTCCCTTAAGAGACGCTGCATGCTCGCGGGCTCTGTGGTTGATACATCGGCTCATCGTCCCCTTTGGCCGATGCAGCATTCCTGCATGAAAGGGGAATCTGGTACACTACTCCTGTTGCACATGGGACATACTGCGCTCTGTGGGCCATGTTGCAAGATTTTTCCTTTGTTCTTCGGTTAACTTGACTGCACATGGAGTAGGCTTTGTTGGGCGTGGAGCATACTACTTGAACGTCATTTCTTGCGGAAATCTTTCTCAACTTGTGCGTAATCCCATGAATGTAGGGTAGCACCGCGATCTTCCTTCGAGTTTTGTCTGCGTTTTTGTACTCCGGCCTTGAGCGCTTCAAGTTTTTTCAGATATTCTCACACACGGGTACCATGAGACTTGCGACAAGGGCAATCGTGGGGCTGTTCGGACATACGCTCGTGCCGACTCGAATGCTTCGTATATCCTGGTAGTGGCATGATTCATTCTTTCTCAATGTTATCAGAAGCAGAAATAAGGATAGCGGAAAAGACGATCATCACATACTCTGTTTTGCTTTCATTCCGCCTTATCTGCGTTCTGATGTCACGAACCTCTAGACCAACATCAACTTCGTTCTCGCTCCTGGGATAACTTCACGAGCCGTTCATTTGAACGTCATAATGCGCAAAACAGACGCTGGGGACACCACACACTCCCCGAAAGGTCTACTGCGATGTTGAGCACCACAGCTTCCACTACGCTTTTCTTTTTTTGTCACAGGAACAACGTTTCAATCGCGAAATTGTAAGTAAAATCTTATAATGTGAACCGGGCTTTACACTGTTGCATAGAGCTAGTGAAACTGTTTGTTTACGTTATTTACTGTAGCTCTGAAGAAAGGCTGGTCTTCGCTGGGGCGTCACGAGATGAGAACAACGTGCGCAGCTCTTCCTCCTTCTTCCTCCACTCGTTGCGGCAACTACACAGGATTTACGCGGTGTGAGGGGACCACGCGATTTCCGCGGTACAGAAATCCGCCAGCACTCTGGGCGTCGGCCCTGGGCGTCGTTGCTTTGGCGTCAACGAAACCCATCCAGCCCGGGGCATGAATCCGAAATGAGCCTTTTTCCGCGCCGGGTAAGCGGGCTCGGGCACGAATTGAATCGACGCAGCTTGGAAGCCGTCGTGTTGTGCTCCCCGGAGACGACTTCCGAGAGAAGCTTTCCCGTCACGCGTTTGTAGCATCGTCTCCGTTTGCCTTCAGAACAGCTTTTCTCGAAACAAACGCCGGGCTTCCAGTAAGTCAACTCGCATTTTTTTTATTGTTCTAGTCTGGTGGTGGTTTATGATATGGTCAAAGACTTGTTGCATACAGGTTAGGACAGTGGGAGGTTTGCCTGTCTTCAAAATGACGTTTGGCGTCTCCACTGTAGGTGGGTGATTTGGCCAGTGTAATAGAGCTGGCAAACGATACTCACTCGGATCAAAACTGATAGGGGTAGGGACCGAACCTCCAGGAATAACCCCCGAGATCTGCAGCGCGAGATTTTCGCCCCGACCCCGTGATGCCGTAGGAAACGCCGAAATGTCGAGGCAAAACAATTTGTTTGTTTGCTATATTTACGGGCGATATATACATTTGGCGTAGTAGAAAGTGCACGTTTGACACACCAATAATAACAGGGGAGCTTAAACGTCCAGGGCTGCAAAAAATGTATTCCGCAAAATAAATATTTATTTGTTTTAATATGGAAGGTACCGAACGTGAAACTTTAGGTATCGTCTAGAATAAACAGAGAAATATACCAGAGTCACACGATGGTTTCCGTCGCACCAACGTACATATTTCTTCTTAGTACCGTGCATTATAAAAGTCGACAAATTTTTTCTTTAAACGAACCGTAAAACAAAGTGAATTTGAAAGTTACAAGCTTTACGCATGCCCACTGGCACAAGTCTAGCTAATACAGGTCTACTTTCTCGCGGCGCCACTGAGCCAGAAACGTTTATGTTGGGTTATAATTTCAGGAATAGAAGCGGACTTTTTCTTTAAGTAACTACCGAAGCACAATTGTTGGCGTGGTCGTGGGGATCAGTGTATGGTAAGGATAGTGCAACACGGCTTGTGGACTAGAGACGGGCACTTCGTAAGCACTTGACTTGAGCCTCTACCAACTAGAAGTCAAGCTGATAAGCTTTAGTTGAGCTAGTTGGTACATATTAGCGATTGGTCAGTTTGAGCATACAGAGACAGACGCGGAAGAATGTGTTAGCACCTCGTCCATCACTATCCGACGTCGTCACCAGTGCAACCACGCGGCGCCGTCTACCTCGCGTCAGCGTCGTTGACACAGTGTCTTGCAGCGTCTCAGAACGAGCGCGACGCTAGCTCGCGGCGACGCCGAGACAGACGCGTCTGCGTGCTCTGCGGCGACTCGTAGAGTTTCGGCGTTTTTGCCGCTTTGGGGGTGGGCCGGGGATCATCTAACGATGACGTCATACGCGCGCGCCTTTGTCTTTTAGGTGGTATTCTTCGAGCTCGCTAACAGCCGACGCTTTGGTGGACATTTCGACTCGTTGTAGCTCCGACTTCCATATCGCTATACCGGGACGGGGAATAGTCGAGACTGCTACATACTCCGCTTCGTGTAAATTCCGAGACGCTATCCCATCGGAAGGAGCTCGATCAAGCACAGCCACATGTGCTTCGCCACGGCGCTCATAGGCTTTGCGCGTTTGCTATCGCGGATGAAAGCAATTGCGCTTGGTGAATGCGTAGCGATTCTGTGTTTTTGTTTCTTTTTCTGCGCATGATTTAGTTTTGTCGGTGGTGGCATTGCGCACAAAGACGACGTGTGCCGGAATAAGGCAATTTTATGCGCTGGTTCATTGGCTTCCTCCGTTCGACGGCCGTGGTCGGACTTAAAGTGAAAGGGAGTAGAGCAATGCCTATAGAACAAAGCACGTGCAGCACTGCTCATTATGCATGCTGCCGGCTGCTTGTCCTGAGACTGCGAGTTGAAGAGGGTGAATGAACGCTTCCTGTTTTCTCCCCTTTGTTTTTCGACTCGTATAGTGCGTGAAGAGTAAAATTCGTATTCGGTACGTTAAGCACGATAATAACTCATTCCGAACAAAACTTCGTGAAAGCGAGGAAAGGTTTTTTCTTTTTTTTTTATAGGCATTAGGGTGGTTTTGATGATTGCACCTGTTTTGGTGAAGACTTGCAGTGCACAAAGCGGTGCAGGGTTGTCTACTATAATTGATGTAAAAGCTAGGCGTGAGCGGGTCATTAAATTAAAAAAAGAAAGTACATATAGAATATAAAAAAAATGAATGATTGCCTACCGAGGTTTTCGCGATAAAATTGTTCGTACCTTCCATCTTTTTGCTGTGGCCAACACATTGCTATGAGAAAAACGCTGCAGACAAGCCTACACGCGTTAGTCGCGTTGCTGCCTGAGATGATTGAATGTGCTGTGAATGCGAACGACCGGAGACAGCTCTAATTTGGGGTTAATGTGCCGCGAAATGAGTGATGATTTCGAGTAACCGCCGCGACGACAGCGGACCGTTCTTCACGGCGCAGGTTTCTTTGTTTTTGTTTTTTTCAATCTAAGTAATAAGATCTGCTCTCTGTGCCCTATTGCTTTGTTCTGATGAGGAAGAGCTGTCGTGGTAAAGGTTATCGTCCTGATTAGACAACAATAAATTTTCCTCTCTCTCTCTCTCTCTCCCTCTCCTGATTAGACGTAAACGTCCATGGGCTTTTAATACAACAATGATTATTTTTTACTTATCGCACCGACAGTGCTTGAGAAGAGTAGACTTTTCCGGGAAATCCCTCAAGGCCTTTCGGCGACCCCAGATTGCACCGCGCGGCGCGGGGATTGTGGGGCTGCTCCGGAGTACGCTTCGGGCAGACTCGTATGCTCCGCACATACTCGAAGCGGTAAATGTCCTTTCTATTTTTACTTTCATTTAAAACAAAAGGAAACCCCATGAACGCACAAACAGACGATACGTACCCAGCTTCGTTACCTTCATCCGTTCTTTGCGTTCTACAATCGCAAAATACTAAACTACCACGAGCCGCTCCTTCTTCTCATGGGTATATATACTGCTTCACGCACCGTGCATCAGGTTTCCGTAGTGTGGCGAAAAGGCGGTGAGAGCGTTGCATATCTCCGGAATAGTTCCCTAATGTTTTGTAGCATAGGTCGAGGTTAACGTTTGATATCAAAACCCGCGCTTGGTGCTGCAAGAGGCCGCTCGATTATAAAAAGGGTTCAGCCGCACGCATCTATTCACCCATCCACCCATGGTCTATTGAACGAATCAACGGCCACCGAACCGTAAAGTATATTCAAGAGCCACGGGATGTATCTAGAGTACAGCATTCCACAACCTCCGCTTGATCTGGAGAAGCAAGTAAATGGAGCTTTCTGATTAGCTTTTTGGCAGCCATGTTAACGTGCAAAAGAAAGAATGCAAAACATATAAGGGTGGGAGCTCTTGACAGCTCTTGAATTACGACCGGTCGGAAGGTGATGGGGATTCGCTAGGGTTTTCCTGCCCGTAATCTGGTCTGCGGAGGGGAAATGCCGGCCCGTTTGTCTTTTAGCGAGATGGCCTTTCTAGGCTTATCCGTGTGTTTTTTCTTCTTTTATTGGGTTGCACAGGGTAGCCACATGTCGTATTTATTGATTTCAGCGTCGCGACGAGGCTCTTAAACGAGGCTTGGGTGTACAGTACCTCAAGCGAATTCGGGGGCTCCAATATAGAGCTTTCCAGCGCTTAGGAAATGCTGAGTCACTTGACTTTCGACGCATGCGCAGCGTCTCATATTTCGTGCAAGAGAGATACTGCACACGCTCATGAACGTTTTCCACAGCCAAGTAGACAAAGATGGCAGCGTCGAGCAGGCGATTATTGGAAAGGGTCTTTAGGCTCCCGAAATTCACTGAGTTAATCTGACAGTGAATCGAAACTGAGACAAACATAAGCATAATTATTGTTTTTGGCATTGGACGATAACCCGTTCACGAGGACTCGCAGGAGGTTTAGGAGAAGGCGCCTGGCAGCCATATGTGACAGAAGAAGCGTTACCAAAACGTCACAATGACGTCATACTATACGTAACTTCATAATAGAGAGAAGCACTATCCTGTTTTTTACCGGCGGATTTTGTAGTCCCGCCCCTTCATTTAGGCTAGCCCAATCGCGGCCATACGTATACGTGCCCGTACATTGTCGGGCATTCAAACACCTACACTCACAAAAAATGCCTGAATGCCCACTTTTCAAGACAAAATCACGTGGTGCATGTGTAATCATTGCAAATAAATGAGGTATATCCAGTTAATTACGTGTACTAAAAAACTGTTTGATACGAAACAAAAAAAGGAAGAAAATTGAGCACAGATAACGAACGCAAAGGTGTTCCTACATAGATCTCGTTTTCGAGTAAGACCATGTTTTACGCCTGGACATTTGACGAACTCACTCCAATATATAGCAGTGATTGTTTTATTGCGTGCTTTGCGGGAGAGTACACGCGCAGAAATCTTTCAGAGCATACTTCAGGCGAGTCATCACTCTTCCTATCGTTGCTTCTTTGCTGCCCGCGAAGAACAACGAGGAAAAATATGAGAAAGGATCGAAGAAGACCAACAACGACCAGGTTCGTGAACGCATGGCTCTGTCGGAAAACACGGAAAGCCTCTTTCAAAGACGGGAGTCAGGGCGTGTTTCCTAGAGGAAGCACGAAAGTGACTTTGCCCTTTGTCTTGGAGTGTACCTGCCGGCTATGTACAGGTGTACCCGGGGCGGCTGATTCCAGGGTAATGTAAACGGGTCGATTACGCGATACGCTCATTCTGTCCTTTTGATTTGTGTTGTTTGTCACCTACAAAAAAAAAAAAATGCTACTTTCACCCGAGTCGTGCTGACCGTTTTCGGGATCTTCCAACGTGGGTACTGTAAGTAGCAGGGGCGGATTTAGGAGGGGGAGGGGAGCGCCTTTCCTAACGGCAACCTTTCATAATGGGAACGACATTCTACACTATCTCTTTTCTTAAGAAGCAATGCTCAGTTGTTGACAAAATGGGAAATATTAGATCAACAAACTATATCTGAGCATATATATCCGTCTGTGACGTCTGTGACGTCAAATCTTTCTAGAACCCCCCCCCCCCCTCCTTGCAGAAAGTCCGTCTCTGACGTCAAATCTTTCTAGAGCAGAAAGCTGACTCAAGCGCAGAGCTCTGGCTGCGCGTGGGTTCAGTATGCTAAAATATTTAAAATGAAAACATCAATTGGGACGCTGAAAATAGATTTTCTGAAATTCTTTTAGATCTTATATTTGTACAGAGATATGTAGGCTGGCGATGGAGGATGACGAGCTTGCGCGCAGAGTGTGGGGTGGGGATCTCACACGCCCACTGAGGTAGACTAGCTTACGGCTGTATAAACATACACACAACAATTTGCTTTGGGGGGGGGGGGGGGATGCGTACAGATATGTTTGTGTTTATGTATGCGTGTTTGTTTTTCCACAGTTCACTTAAAAATATTTCGTTATGTTCGTCCTAAATTAAAGGTACCAGGATAGAGGAAATAATGCAGGTTATACAGAGGTACGGACGAACAATTTTAGTGATTATTTACATGCTGTTTCCATCTGGAGCCGTCCGAAACCGGGACAGAAGAGAGACAAGGCAGAAATAAAACGGCGGTACCCCCATTATCTTCATCCGCACATTCTTTGGAGAAACTGTCATTAGACAACGTTTGAATAATGTTTAAATTGTAATAAAATGCGCAACGAAGTATAAATTGCACGACACGGAATGTCGAGATGAGCCTCATCCGAATCCTGGCTGCCAGTTTCACAGGAATAAATGCACACAAATACTTTTCCTGCCGTCCTGCGCCGGGGTAGAGGATAATGAAATTCCTTGGTTAGAAAAGAATAACGACCACACGCCACATTTTGACATCTTTTTTGTTTTGTCCCGGTGTTACAGGATATGCAGTTTTTTTTCTCTCTTTCTTTTGCCGAGTACCTGAATATTCTATTTCAGGCCAGGAAATAATCTCATGGCTTTTTTTAAAACGTGAATTGAGCGGTGATTGTCGCTATGCGCGCTGGAAGGTGCTTCCAATTAAGTAATGTTGATGACGTCAATAATCAGTCAATAATAATGGGTCGTTCGTGCGCCACGAAACAAGTTTTAAAGATCAGCCACAATTGTCAAGAGCTGTCAGGACAAGCATTGTCAAATGCGTTTAATGACTATTTTGTAAGTCTAGTTAAAGAACGTCCCGAGTCAGATGCTTGCAAGTATATCAATGCTCAAAATAATCAATCCATGTTTCTTATGCCTGTTACTGCTTCAGAGGTAATATCTGTCTTTAATGTACTAAAAATAGCAAAAGCTGCGACTCCGATGGATTGCAGATCAAACCAGTTAAATATGTAATTCATCTTATTTCTCTTCCCTTAGCACACATATTCTTTCATAAACGGCGTGTTTTCTTGTCAAATGCAACTAGCGAATGTAACAGTTTTATATAAAAAAGGAAATAAAAACGAACTGGGCAATTATCGACCTGTTTCAATTCTTTCTGTTTTCTCTAAGGGTTTAGAAAATGTTATACTACTTCGAATGACAACATTTGCTGATAATCATGACTTATATAATTAGCTCGTCGCAGTTTGGCTTTCGTAAACAACGATCCACAGAACTGGCTCTCCTTGCGCAAAAAGAACATATACTTAGAAATTTTGAAAAAAAGAAACTTACTTTCGGTTTATTCGTAGACTTTACTAAAGCGTTCGGCTATCTAGATCATAATTTGCTACTAAAGAAGTTAGATATGTATGGATTTCGTGGCCATGTATCAAAACTTCTACGTTCACATTTATCTTCCCGCAGACAGTATGTTCATATAAACGGCCACTCATCTGAAATAAAACCGATTGAATCGGGAGTTCCCCAGGGAAGCATTCTCGGGCCTTTTTTATTTAATATATATAAACATGATATCGTATATATTAGTCACTCAACTCAATTTTTTATTTATGCAGACGATGCGAGCTTATTGTTTGATGGTAATGACGCGTTGGAGCTTATTGATGACGCGAACGAAACACTAGAAAAGCTTGATAGATGGAGTAAACGTAATGCATTAAAAATAAACGCCGTTAAGACAAAGGCAGTTTATTCCGACCGAAGAATTAACATATCATATTACCAAGGATATTTTTATAAATTATTCTCAAATAGAAATTGTTCCCGCGTTTAAAACTTTGGGCGTTATTTTTCAAGAAAACTTGTCATGGGACGACCATATTAATCATATCATATCGAAATTATCTAGCATCGTAGGTATTCTTGTATCGTCATAAACACATGTTGCCACTAAGAACAAATGTACTATTATACATTTTATTATTTTTTTCACATTTAAATTATGGTCAACTCATATGGAGCACTACTACCTATATGAACCTCCAAAAAATCTTTATATGTTACAAACAATATATTAAGAAGTATCTCTAATGTGCCACTAGAACATCCAATTGATGATCTTCTTAGTCAAATCAGTGTGTTGAAAATTTTTGATTTATATAAATATCGTTTATGTGCAGGGTATAAAAAAGAGACAAATTTATCCCATTATCATTTTAAAAACTTAACGAAGTTAATAGATAAAATTTATAGATACCCAACACGAATTAAAGAACCTTGGGAAGTACCCTTTCTTAGAACAAATTACGGCCACCAAAGTTTAAAATATACTTTGTCAACTACCCTTAACCAACTTAGTAGGCAGGGAATTGAACTTAGCAATATATCGGTGAGCATCTTACGGGAAATGTTTATTTCAAATGTTTATTTCGAGCCAAATTGTCCGCAATAAGCGGTAAAATCTGTTGAGTTGTTGTTTTCTTTCGCGTTTATTTCAGTGAGGCTCAAACTTTCTGTGTATGTTGTCACTATTGTATAAATTGTATCAATATGCTACTTATCTTGTATAGCGTTAGTTCTTTTTTGTAATGTTTCTCAAATATGTAGTGCACATGTCATGCTTTATTTTTGTATAATTTCTTTTGGTGCCTGCATCGCGACTGCTGGTTTAGGTGGCTCGGGGCTCGTCAAGCTGTTTTAGCAGCTTTTTTTCCCGTGTCACCTTTTCAACATTGTTTTTGTTGGAAAAAATAAAGGTACTATTAAAATTCTCAAGAGGAGCGGGTGCAACTCTGGGAGAAGTCAACTTTATCTCTATGTTCACGTCGTGATAGAACGCATAGGGATGCTTAAACATTAGCTTTCGAACTGCTTCCTATATGCTCATTCCTGTGTTTTGTCGTTTCTCTCACTAATTTTAATTTATTCGTGGACTCACCCATCACCGTAAGTTTACATGGACCGTCTCAATTACGGTTAACTTCACCGATTTAGAAAATGAATTACTGGACGATATTTTCTCTGCGACATCTTCTAGCCGTTTCAGCTCTGTACGGCACTCGCCTACCGCTTTGTTGCGTCCATCGCTGATTCTTTGCAAATTTATATTGTCATAATCTGTCATAGCACCTGTATAAACATGTCCTACCTCCATTTTTTTTTGGTGGGGGGGGGAGGAATAATGATTGTACTTACGTAAAAATTACTTCGTGAAAGGCGTAATATTAAACAAAATTGTCTGAGAAAAATATGATTAACTTTTTTTTTCAATTAACTTCTACAATAAATTTCGTCGATGGTCCATGCATTTGAAATGTTCTTCATGATTGTTCGTACGCGCCTAATCACGCTACTCATACTTTTATAGTCGATCTTATTTCATTTTTGCACCCTTTATTCATGTTGCCTTTTTTTTTTCTTTCCATCCGTAAAAATTCTTCTTCGATTGTGTGTCCAATGCATCGACTCCAAGTTGCCCTACCAACACTATCCACTCCACTCCCTGGAAGGGGAATGTTGTTAACGGGTGCCCTGTATTTTTGCCACGTTTATTATGAAATACTATATGAAGAGAAAGAAAGGAAGAGAGAGAGAAGGGAGTTAGTAGAAACGGGGAGAAAAAAAGAGGAAGCTATAGAGAGAGGGAGAGAGAGAGCGATTAACTACGTTTCGCCCCCTTCATATAGTACTCAGCGAATCGTGATCCTCAAGGACATTAAAGCTCCAAGGAATTGCGGGCGTAGCACATTTCTTGCAACGAAAGCGCAGTGTGCCGCGCGCCCAAATAACACAGCAAAGAGTATATCGAAGAAAGAGAAAACAAATAACAATGGCGCGAAGTCGGATCGTACTTTATTTTTTACTGATGCCGTAAAAAACGCTGATGCTTTTACGAATAATAAGAAGAGGAAAGAGGTTAGAAGCAATTTGTAAAACTTCAGAAAAGTTATAAACAGGAAAGAAAATCGAAAATTAAAGCGCCACCAGCCCAGCCTCGAACACAAAGTGAAAACAAATTTACGCTTTTAGCTGCGCCAAACATTCGAGACTCGGTCTCTGCCGAATGGACAGGCCGCGAGCGTAGTTCCACGCTGCCAGATGTTACCAAGTCTTAATACAGCTTCCAGGCCGACGTGCCCCAGAAAGAAATCTATTGACGACGGCAATTCTTTTTATATTTCCTCTGCGCGTCGAACGCTGTTTTTAGACGCCATTTGGGGCCGAAGGAGGTGGGTCCTTTGTGCCCACAAACAAAATGTCAAGATGACGAGATGGGTTGACGTTGAGATCCTGTGCGCTACACGACTACGAGTACTGCTCGGTTGTTCTTGGACACGGACCGCTGTCAGCGAAAGGCGTTGCGCGCAGTGGGACGTGGATTAGGCTACCGCGGGATCCGGAAATGAGGCCAGGACCGTAAGCTTGAAAGACAGGCTTGTGAATAAACACAACGTTCGGGTGAGTATTTTTATTTCTTTTTGGTTTTTCCGCGTTTTTTTCTCCTTCGTCAATGGATGAAGACGCGTGGATACTTGAAGAATCTGGAACAGTGCAGTTCAATTTCGTTTGGTTACCCAGAGGAACCAGTGTTTAAGTCGCTCGAATGAGACAACATTGAAAGGTGACTATTTATACACACTCCTTGAAAGCAGAGTTCGCCATTGCTACAAATCACAGTTGTTACTTGCTTTTGTTACCTGGTATTACATTCTGATGTAACTGAAGGTACTAACAGGTATCTTTTACCTTGAGAAGTTAAGGACCGTTCACACACCTGCAACCGAGTACGACCGAGAGAGAAAAGACCTGTTGAAACCTCTTAAAATTTCTTAGGACGAGAAAACACACTCGCACTCTGGCGCCATTTATGCGGTGTCACTGGAATGCATTTCACGAGAACGAAGGTTTTGCGGGATTTTTGAGGTCAAATGTGCGTAATACTTATGAGAAAGGCCCGTTTATTACGTCGACAAAAGATTTTTCGAGACAAGAAAGAAAGGATAATGCGCGAGAGAAATAGAAGATATGCGGGACCGCCAAGTTTACACTGTTACCCAATAGATGGCGCCAGTGCGTCCTTTCGTCGTAAGAGATAGTAAAAGGTTTCAAGGCCCTCGATTTTAACAAGTCGCAAGTGTCTGAACGGGCCTTTAGTTGCTTTGCAGGATCTATGCAGGAACCCATTGGTGTTCATTATCTGTGCCCAAATTATTTCTTTTGTTTTTTTCGTGCCAAGCAGTTCTTCAACACACGTAATTAACTGGATATTCCTTATTTATTTGTCACAATTGACACATGCACCACGTGAATTTTTTAGGAAAAAACATGGGGGTTGAGGCCTGTTCACACTGTTGCAACCGAGTACGACCGAGAGAGGCGAGACCTGTTGAAACCTCTTAAAATTTCTTAGGACGAGAGAACACACTGGCACGCTGGCGCCATCTATGCGGTGTCTCTGGAACTGCATTTCACAAGAACGAAGGTTTTTGCAGGAGTTCCGAGGTCAAATGTGCGTAATATTGATGAAAAAGGCTCGTTTATAACGTTGACAAATGTTTTTCGAGCCAAGAAAGAAAGAATAATGCGCGAGAGAAATAGAAAATATGCCGCACTGCCAAGTTTACACTGCTACCCAATAGATGGCGGCAGTTTGTCTTCTCGTCCAGAGCTCTGTTCTCGTCGTAAGAGATATCAAGAGGTTCCAAGGCCCTGTCTCAACAAGTCGCAAGTGTCTGAAAGGGCATTTAGTTGCTCTGTAGGATCTATGTAGGAACACATTGGTGTCCGTTATCTTTGCCCCAAATTTCTTCGTTTTGTTTTTTTCGTGCCAAGCAGGTTTTCAGTACACGCAAAAAACTTGATATAACTCATTCATTTGGCATAATTAACACATGCACCACGTGATTTTCTTTTCTTCTTCTTGGGGGGGGGGGAACTGGGGGTTATTGTTTCTGCTCTCTCGCGGAGCAACTGGGAGTGCCAATATCTGCAATCTCGACGAGTAACAAGGGCGAAATATGTTTAGACTCATATCACGGTGTATTACGTGTTGACGCTTTGCTTAATTAGTGCCACATTGCGTACTTTATTTCTAGGTAAAAAGGTCGTTCGCCGAGCCGATCATTGGCTTTCCGAGTGCTCTGTGGGCTGGTAGATGCAAGGACACGTCTTTTTAGAAATAGTTTTCCTTGCCAGCTCTGGTTGCTGACCGCCACTGTAGCGCCCCGTAGTTTTATTAAAGGGGGGGGGGTGCAACGATTTCCGGACTTTGGTCAAAAATTTGTGGAAGTTGCCCTCTGACACTTCTGAAGTAATAAGCAGAAAACCGATTTCGCCTGCGTGTCCTAGTTGTGTAAAACAAAAAGATAAATATAGGCATTTCTGGCACCCCTCAACTCACTCCCAGTCTTCAGGGTCACACCTGGTCGCACTCCTAGTGATGTAATTCGGGGTGTCGTGTAGGTTCCCGTGTGCTCTCTCGGAGGACGCTTCTCTCCCTCTCCCTGCAGACATTAGCGGGCGTTATGCTGCAGCTTAGAACCGAGCGAGGTCACGTAAGCTTTTCGCCGTAGTTCCTTTGGCTGCCAGTCGCGGCTGCAGGTGGAGGAAAGCTCAACTTTTGCTTTGCGGTTATGCAGCGGAATCGCGACATTCTTTAATGAAGGATATGTTTACGCTATCCTCCGGGACACGATAAACAACGTAAAAATGAAAAGATGCCAGTTCTTTTAATCCTAAAACCGTTGCACCCCCCCCCCCTTTTAAGGATGAATATTTGCTCATAATACGCACTGAGCTGAAACAGTCGACGTCGCTGAGCATGACCCCGGAAAGAACCCGTGAGGATTGCAATAAAGTGGTGAGTTCGGCTATACTTCGTTTCAGCTTCGGTCCAGACGCAGCCAAAGCTGAAGCGCGAGCTCCGGGCTTTCAGCATCCCTGCCAAGCACGCGCGCTCGTGCAGTGCAAGCACTGTTCTGGGCCACAAGCTCGCGCTTGTAGCATCGGCTGCGTCTGGACCGAAGCTGAAACGAAGTATAGTTGGTTCATTACGCACTAAATGCGCCATAAGATTACAGTAAGATCCATTGGTCGATTCTTAAGGAATAAATAGTATGACCCTTGAAAACGCCACACACGTCCCCTTTGGGAAACGCGAACACTAACCCCTTCACTTTTTCTTTTGGCTTTCTCTTTTGCATCCTCTATTTTTTGCTGCCTCTTTTTAGCCTCATTACGAGGTCAGTGTTAGCGTTTCCCAAAGGGGATGTGTTTGGCGTTTCCAAGGGTCGTGCTAACGCATTGTTAAAGGATCCACCGATGGATCTTGCTGTGATTTTTTTACCCCTTTTCTGTGGTCTCTGCTTGTCAGAGTACATCGACGCCCTTGGACACGGTCATCCGTTTCACTCGTGGAAAGAACTACATACATACCACTTATGGAAGGAACCGCACCCATATCACTCGTGAGTCGTGGAGGGAACCGCATCCATAGTTTTGAATACACACACACATCACAGCCCACGCACCGCTAGCCGCATAGCAACGCACGGTCCCGAGCGTTTATCGCTCTGTGAGCGAAGACAAACCGGCGACGGCAGGGTGGCTACTATGCATGCGCTCACTGTGGCGTCACAAAGGGGGGGGGGTGGAGGGGGACCACCCACGTGCAGCTGGGCAGTGAAAGGGGGGAGCTAGGGGGTGTCGCGGTGGGCCACGCACGAGAGTGTGGGTGATGGGGGAGGGGAGTCGCGGCGGGCTACCGCTCCGGGTGCCACTGACCCTAGTGACGCACTGCGCCCGCATTCCACCGCGTCGCGGCGCAACACGCCCTAGATAACAAAGCCGTAGTGCTGAATGAGATGGCGTCATCAGAGAATGTTAACGCTGGGCCCAGCAGATTGAACGCGACGATTACGTCAACATTGGGCTCCAAGTTAAAACTTGTCTCGAAGCCGAGCGCTGACGCGGCACTCGTTTCCAATTTGTGTCCAGCGTTGGCCTTCTCTGATGACGCCATCGCATTCAGCACTAAGGCTTAGGGGTGTTGCGCGGCGCCTCCTCCTCTTTCGCTCCGCTCCCCCTGTGCGCGTGACTTCGACGAAAACCAAAGGGCTCGTTTTGACGAAAACCCGGTGGTGTCTTTCAGTTTGTTAGCTACGGGAGAGAGGGAGAAGAAAGGGGTAGATGCGTGCTGACGTCAGCGCTTCGGACCAGTAGGAGCGTCATACGCGTCACCCTCTCTCCCTCTTTCTCCCTCTCTCCATGTTGCTGACAAACGAAAGACACCGCCGGGTTTTTGTCGAAACGAACGTTAAAAAAAGAATAGGGCAAAGACGAAGACAACACAAGGCGCCTTGTGTTGTCGTCGACTTTACTCTCTCCCTATCTTTGGGCGATTTTAGTGCGCCAGGAGGAGCGTTTTGAGAGCATGCTTTGGACTGTTTTTACAGCTAGAAAGAAGGTGGCTGTACTCGCGTTCTATTCGTGAGAAATGTTTACACCTGTCTTAGTTTGTCTGCTGTCGTAAATTAATTATGTACATAAATAAAAAAGGCGTTTCCCGCTTTTTTTAGGCCAAAGAAAGTTTGAAATATAGTATATAATAAAAAGACAAGTACTACTTTAAGAACTCTAAAGTGAAAATAAAGTACGCAGCCTTCGCTAAGAGGTAATGGCACCAATCAATCAGCATTAAAAGAGCAAGTCACTAGGTATTTTATTGTTTATGATTGATTCAACGATGAAGGAACACGTACAGAAACATGAGAAACACCATGATGGAGCACTTTTGACACGGTCTGATTTGTCCCATTAACTCGTAGCGTCGGCTGCTGTCTAAACATGAAAAATACACTGCAAAAAATACGTGAATAAAATACATAATAATAAAAAATCCGACTTTTTTTTGCGCAATATTTACGTTGTTAGTCAACATTCAGGCGCAGATTAGGTGGAGGTCGCAGCCCACTAAGCCCCGCCCCGTGCTTCCAAGCTGCTCTCGTCTCTCATTGGCCGGAGAGATGATTGACGTGTGAAAGGTTGGTTTTAAACGCGTATCTCCGTCCCGTAATAGTGTTTTAATTGACTATTATTTTATGTTTGAGCAGAAAATATTCAAGATAGAGTCATTATTGTTTTTAAATGTATTCTGAGATGGCTTCTCCTGCTCTGGTTTGAAACGTTAACAAACATGGCTGCCGGCGACTGCGGTGTGCTGAACGAGCTCGTCAATTTTTATTAGTGCGATTGGTTTTGAGTTCACAAAGGGGTTTAGAGGTACATCTCCTCAAGCGACGTAGTTTGCAGTAAACAACTGCAGCAAATACGCCCTTTCGGAAGCGCTGTTCGCATGCTTAATCTCGTGGCGGCAATGGCCCAAGGCTAGCGTCCCAGATCAAGTGTTTGGATTCATCTGGCTTGACATCTTTTTGTGCGCGTATTGATGCCGAATAAAGATGTCGGTTCCCGTAAGCGCGGCCCCTCTGCTTTGTGAATTGTGCAACCGTTGTGATTGCGACCATGGTTTCAACACCGAGAAGTTACCTACACAGGCAAGAATTTGAGAACCATTTGGTTGGAAGCAATCGGGCGTTCGGACTCACACTGCAAGTTTGTCTAGGTATGTTCCCGTCATTGCGCCTCGAAAGGCGAGTTTTCAAGTTCTGCAGTGCACCTGGCTCACCAAAACGAATATTGTTAAGGTCACGTTTTAATGGTGCGTCATGACGCTCACCCACCTCGCTCGCAAAATACCAATGTGATTAAAAAAAAAACACACTAAAGAACGGTAAAGTTAGAAGGTCTGCATAATTATTTGTTGATATTTCTTAGTTCTCACGGCCGCGCTATTACGCACATCGATAGACCCTAACAGACGCTTGTATTGGACCGTGGCTGGCGCATAGTTGGAACGCTAAGAACGCCGCTTTCATAGTCGCGTCTTCTGAGCGTTGCAGAAGTTCTTAGGCGGCGGATGAATAGCAGACGGACAGAGGCGAAAATGGACGCCGACGCGCAGCTTCCGTGTCCGCGTCTCACGGCATAGCAGACGACGATAGACGGCGGTGAAATAGCAGACGATGCCGGAGGAGGTCCCCCTTTAAATTATTTTTCTCCTTGCACTAATGATAACCGAGAATAAAAAAAAATATATAAATTATTGAAGATATCAAAAGATATGACGTGAAATTTTCTGGCCGACGTAATCTTTCGCTTTTAGGAAACAAGTTGCTCTTAAGGGAAAAGTAGATAAAAAATATGTCTCGCCATTTAAAAAAGAAACACTTCGATTACTTGCGTTTTTTTAACAAAAGCTTCCTGGAAATGCGAAAGAAACAAAGATATATTTCTGTTCGGCTGTTTGTGGAAAGCTGCAATGCTGAAGACCCCTAAGTGATGACTCTCCCCTTGAAACTATGTGTCTATGCATAAGCCATAAGCTCCGCTCCTACTACATATTTTCGTAACATTTTCCATCACCCTTAAAGTTTGTTTTGTGCATCCTTCGCTCCAACAAGATTTCCCAACTCCCTCGCAGAATCCCTTTCCCCTCTCCCCTTTTACAAATTTCTTAAACGAGATTTACGAAGCTAAATACAACCTCCAAGACTAGACACGAGACGCATTAATTAAAACTTTGCCACCAAAACACGAACTAGCCAAGTAAAAAGAAAACAACAAAGAGACGCACCCATAATAACAAAAAACACCCAGCACCCGCGTGCTCCTTTAAAACGTTGTTTGTCTTGTTTAGGAATTTCAAACATGCGCTCGTTTGTCTCCGACCGTGACATTAGCGGCCCCACTAAATGATCGACGAGTCTGACGCCCGGAATGCGAGATATGCGATCAATTGGGTGTCGTTCATGTTAGACGTTGATCTTTATCCCGTCTGGGGCCACCCACGTATCTGGTAAACACGAATAAATCAAGTAGGAACGTTACACGACCCACAAGTTCGCCTTACATTGTTCAAGGACAAGCGTCGAAGTGTTTATTTTTATTTTTTCCCCTAACTTAGACTGCACGGGGGGCAAACCTATGTGCGCCGTTCCAACTAAACAACCAGCGCCAGGATTCTGACACGTGATTTCTCGGTGTATCGCAGCGGGGCACTCTGCATTCTGTTGGCTTCACTATACGGGCAGCAAGTGTTCCAAAAAGGCGTCTTTGGCGCATCGGAACACGAGGAGGGGCACGCCAATTGAAGGACAACACAGATAACGCGTATAGGGAACGCACGATGACGACGCGACCAAACGCGCGCCGTCATTGGCTGCGGTCGGGGTGAAGACAAGGGCGCGTGGACGGATTTCGTGAGTAAACAAGCACGAGGTGCACAAGGAGCGGACGAACTTGCATGCCGTATAGTCACCGAGGCCTTAACAACGCAGGGCGTGGACTATCTTGGTCGTACGCTGCTTGCTCCGTGATTGGTTCATCATGGTTTTTATTCGCTTATGTCGCAATCTCTTTGACTGCGTAGCGCTAATCAGATGATCGGAACTTGCCACGATAACTCATCAAACTTTAAAATAAAAAGTGCTCACCGGGGTATTATCAATGTACAATGTCTTCACCGTATGTCAGGCTGTAGCTGACACTTTACTCTTTTTCACCTTATGACGTACCGCGAGCGCCAACCAGATGATCGGAACTTGCCACGATAACTCATCAAAGCTTTAAACATAAAAGTGGCCCACCAGGGGTACCATCGAATGTACACTGTTTCACCATATGTCAGAGCGTAGCCGACACTATATGGATATCTTTCTTCACCTGTGCCATCATCGGCTAAACCAATCAAGCTCGGTGAACCCGGCGTGGTCCTTGCGTTTTGTGTGTGTGTGTGTGTGTGTGTGTGTCCGTGTTTCTATATCTTGTATAGCTTTAATGCTGGGGTCACGCTGCTCGTACGTTATGCAAAAGACGGTCTGCAAACGAGAGTCACCGCAATATCCGAGGTTCGAATGCCGCGTGCCCAAGTTTCCTTCTTGAAGTCATTACCACGCGCCATTCGAAGCAGCAATCTCGATGTGCCTCGCGTTCGAATCTATCTGTTGGCACACTGTCTGTTTTATGATGTATAAGCAGTGTCACCCCCGGCGTGAAAGCCGACATACAACCTTGGTTGTTTTTTTTTCAGGGGAAGATAATACCGTAATACCCTTAGCGCCGTCCTCTCCTTAGCTGCAAGGAAGTCGTGTTAGGGAAGTTGAAAGAATCGAGAGGATAAGGAAAGAAGGAGTGAGGAAAAGTGGAGAGCGCGAAGTGTACGTCGGCATTTAATGACGTTGATTTGCGCCTCCCCCCTCCTTTTCGTGTCCCGACGGGCCAACGATATAGGGGTGGAGGTCTCAATAGTTTTACATAGATAGTTCTCACCACAACCGACTTATGGTGAAATGGAGAAGGTAACCAGCAGCTTTAGTTTGACGCAATTCCTCTCTGATGCCCGAGACTCGCTAGAGCGACAAACAGAATCAACCGACACCCACAAGCCGCAGGCACATGTAGCAAGCACGTGAAGGTGTCCTTAGCATGTCTGCAATCACTCGTGCTTACTTCACGGGCTCCGAGAGACTGCAGGCCTGACAAAGGTACCTTCGCGTGCATGCCGCACGTACTTGAGGCTTGTCAGTGTCAGTTGTTTCTGTTTGTTGCTTTAGTGGGACTCGAGAACAAGCGTCATCAGTACCCTTACAACTTGAGCACCGGCATTTTACATCGCCGATGAAATAATATACCACCCTTCGTTTCTCAATTCATTTTTTTTTATTCGTCTATAGTTCATGGCGGTATGCACAATCCTCCTCTCTGCAAATAACATTCGAATGTCGTGACTTGCTGACACATCAAAATGTTTTCTTTCTTTTTCAGTTATCCTTCAATTTTTTTAGCTCCAGTTCCGCCTGCCACCTCGAGTTTTTCCTCGCTTCTGCGAGAATAACAGTTTCTCAGAGAAAATATTACTTTTCACATTTAATAATTGCAACATCAACAACAACACTGCTACCCTCGAACCCCCCGTCCTATCAACAACAACGACAGAACAACGACAAGAACAACAACAAAACCAATACCAACAACAACAACAACATGTTTCCCTTCGAGGTTTTCATCTTCAAGCAATCCGCGTTTTTTTGTTTTGTTTTTTCCGCGAAAACTAAAAATATTTTGGCTTTCCATTTCGAAAGCAGGACACGACAAGGCAATAAACGAACCATCGATGAGCAAACACGGCCGCTTCTTCTTATTTTTTTCGTTATCTTTAACCTTTACCATACCTGATATGACCGAGACAGATATAAATCAACCTGGCTCGCGATGACGCCGACAACCTCCTCGCCATTGATATGTGGCTTGTCAGATCTGATCAACCGCTACCACCCCCCCCCCCCCCCGTGAAAAGTCGTAAAACGTGACTCCCGGGGGTTGTGCTCATCCGATACCACCGAGAAGACAAATGCCTGCGCATGACGTCATTGCTAGTGGCTCCCCAACACGCCGCAAGCGGAAAATACGCTGAAGCTCGTTACCGAAAAAAAGTAACGAAATACGCTACTCGTTTCTTGCAAATAAAACGAACGCGTTACCGACATACGTTACCTGAAAATAAAAGGAACGTGTTATCGTTACCGACAAAAAGTAACGCACGTTTCTTTTGCGGTACTTTTTGTTTATATATGAATTAATTTTTAACTTTGGCGTTAGAGGTATGACTAAGCGCCACATTTCAAGATACATTATTCCCATGCAGAAACTGAACATAATTAACTCCTGTTCTTTTATGCCGTTTCATCTAAATACTTACGCGAAAAAAAAAGCAAAGGAAACGGCCAGAATATAAGAAGTTTACATGGCTTGGCGCCAAGAAACACAAAAAAATTGAAGTGTACATTTTTTCAAGTGTTGAAAAGAATATGTAACGAGTAATGTAATTACGTTACCCGCTACTCAGAATAAGTAACGCAAGTACCTTACCCGCTACCGTTTTGAAAAAGTAACAAATACGTTACGCGTTACGGAAAAAAAAAACTAACGCGTTACCATTAACACTGGTTGTGAGACGATGCACGGCGCCCTGGCGGCGCTGATCGCAAGTTAGGCGACGCCGTGTAAATCCACTAGTAATGACGTGCTGTTTTTTTTTTTTGTGGGTGTGAGGGGGGGGGGGGAGGCTTGTGTTTTGGGACAGGTATAAGCTCGCTTCGTCCTTCTCTCCTTGTGCATGCAGACAAATGAGCGACTCTAAATGTAGTTTATTTGTTTTCTGAGCTCACACGTGCGCGCGCGCTTTGAGGTTGGAAATAGAATGGATGTGCAAAAAACATCGTGTAACGAATACATAGAATCGCCGGCCGCGCACTGAATACATAACTCGGCCTCGCTCTTGCTATCTGTGAACCGTCTGGCTCGTTTTTTATTTTGACTAAGGAAAAAAAAATGTCACTTATTGTCATCTCAGTTATAGTCACATTCCACGTAACGTAACAGTGTTATTGGCCACCGCTTTACGCTACTCTTTTAAAAGAAAGAAAGAGAGAGAGGGAATAAAGCCTCAGACTATTGCATGTTCGTACGAAATCACCTTAGCTTCCACATTTCGCGAAGGTTTAGATTTTGCCTAAATTTACAGGCAAAAGGAAATTCGCAACGTTCAAAAGCTTTCAGAACTCACAAAATCTCGAGAACTTTAGAACTTACGGATACCATACTCTCGAAATTTTTTACTCTATTCAAGATACGTACCAGCACTATATGTGCAACCGCCGCACCCGAAATGTGTACTTTGATGAGAAACAGAACAAGGACAGTTTGTTTCTGCGTGGTTTTTGACATTCAGCTAATCAACTGGTGCCACCAAGAGAAGCAATAGTCGTCGAGTTTAAATTTGAAGTGGTAGCACGAGCATGGTCGTAAATTCCGACCTGTCATTCATGGTAAAAACAAGGCAAGATATGAAGATAAACATGTATAGCAGAGCTAACCGAAAGTTAACTGGTCTTTGTATGCCTGTCTACGTAAAAATTATGTATAGAGTTGTACCCACAATGGTGATAGCTACGTTCACCGGAACGGATATTGGGTTTCTATTAACCGGTGGGGCGCTTTCCGTTCAAGAGCATGGCCCGATCTGTAATTCTCTCATAAAGATGCCATCAGCGTTTCGTGCGCAATGTTTGTCTTGTCTGTCTGTTTGTGTGTGTGTGTGTGTGTGTTCTGGGCGTGCGTGGCATCGTCTGAGTAACTCGCTAGTCGGCCTCCGTCTTTACGAGGCAAACTTTTAACGATTTTACGACTCAGCCGTGGTGTGCTTTCGCTATTTGTTGTCTTTTGAATAATTTGGAAGATAATTCAGATAAAGGGACGCCAGGAGTTTTGTTTGTTATGTAGCGTAACTTTAAATTTGAACAGATTGTTACTGTATGTACTCGATTATAACCCTCGCTGTTTATGACAGAGGTCTTCTGGTCTACTGGCTTGGGGAGGGGGATGTAATGTATAAAACGAAAAAGGGGGTTTACTTACTCTTATTTACTTACTTGCTCCGTCAGGCCTCAAGACACTAGCCAAGAGTAGGCTAGAAACGTTTGAATAACATACACAAAAAACAGCAATTAGGCAGGTAAACGCATAAGAAAAATTGCAAACATATACGCAACCCGTAAGGTGAAACACAGCGACGGCTGAGATCTGATGTCAGAGCCGCTAAGATGTCATTTCGAAGCAGATGGATTGAATGAACGATAGAGGTGCGAGCGCGCACCGTAGAGTTCGCATAGGCCGTTTCGTATTAAACCGAGTAACACACCGGACGAACATTCCCTAGCATTTTGGAACCATCGGAGGTGTATTAGTAGAGATAGAGCATTTTAGCTGTCTGCGTAAGATGGGAGCGTGCCGTAAGTCACCTCGGTACAAATAGTCACACGTGTCAAACGAAAAGTGCCGAATAAACATGGACAAGGAAGTAGACAAGACGAAGTGCACTCTCAAATAAGGCTTTATTGAAACAAACGCAAACTATTAACACTACCTTTCTGGCTATGCGTTTAGAAAAAAACCGAAGATCCATTGGTGGATCTTTATGAATGTGTCAGCATGACTTCTTGAGAAACGCCACAAACGCCCCTCTTTGGGAAAACGCCAACGCTGACCGCTTCACTTTTCTGTTTTGGCTTTTTCTTTTGTTTCCCCTATTTTCGCTGCATCTTTTTGGCTTCGTTACGGGGTTCAGCATTAGCGTTTCCCAAAAGGGGAACATGTGGCGTTTCCCAAGGGTCATGCTAACGCATTCCCTGAGGATCCACCAATGAATCTTCCTCTAGTATTTGTAGCACAAACCAAGGCATACGCGCTCAGCACCCGTGCAAGTTCAAACTCGCCCCAGCATCCGCGCGCGCATTGGCTTCCGCCACGTGACGTCACCGTCTTCTCGCTTTTGTCCTTCATTCACTACGCTCCTCCTCTCTACGTGGCGCGCTTCCTTTCCACTTTTTCCCCACGGAAGGTCGCCGTCAGCTTTTTCCCTGACATGTGGGAACTAATGCTACCGCATTAATAAACCTCTGTATCTGCCAGGTGTTTTGACGGGGCACTAACGCACTTGCCTTCCACTTGCTTTCTGAAACAAAATGCATCATGAAATTCAAAGGTAGTTTTATCTGCGTATCTTCCAAGAATTCGTTGTTTGCGCTAATTGTAGGTCACATGGGCACCTGTCCCAGCGCACTGCCAGATTGCCCGGCGAGGACTGTTTTACTGACCATGGCATGTTATCTTGCCGCCATGCACGACCATACATCTTATCTTGCTTGCTTGTTATCTTGTTATCAGGGGCCCGTGTAATATTTTGGCCAATTGCCGAAAATGGCTCCCGTCACTAAGGAGCGCGATCGACGGCGCGAGACCAAGTGTCCCAATAACAGCTATCGCTGTATGGACGCTGTATGATCGTATGATCAGAGCGCAAAACAAAATCAGAAATTGACATTTTTAAATTCAGCGTTTATGGTGATCGGTCGACGATAAGTGCGAAAAGGCTATTCCAATCCAGTGATGCAATAACATGAACGTTATCCTTTTTACATTAGAGTGATGTCTACGACGTGCCATCTAGTATGTGATGTTTCACGGGATGAAAATTTAACCCACATTAAATTTGGGACACCAAGCTTCGTCAATAAAACTCCATTTGCTTCTTTAATTTTGGCGGCGAGAGGTTTAAAATGTTTTATCGCTGCATTATCTTTTAATATTATTGTATAACATTGCTTATTTTATGTGGCCGGAGACAACCACGCGGCTTGTTATTGGGCACATCAAGTCAGGTCAATCTCTTGTGGGCAACATTGGCACACACAAGAAGATAAAAAAGAAGAAACAAAGCACACGCCCTGCACCAAATGTACAAATTAACATAACTACAAATAGTGGACACACTTCTTACACAAAATCTACTAGAGTTTAAACTTTCAAGTAGACTCTCCAAGTCCCGGCGAAAAATAGAGGGGTCCATGAGAATGACAAAGCTAGAGGATGCAATTCTATTCAATGCAATGTGCACATGGGACAGCGGGTGAGGTTTAGTCGTGGATTGAACGTAAAAGACAGTACAATTTCTGGTAACGCGACAAGGAACATAAAAATCGGCAGAATTCTGAAGTAGGTTAGCATCAATCCAACCATTCACCACTAGGGCTGGACACTTAATAGATTTACTCACCGATTACTCGATTAATACTTTAATCGCGATTTATTTTTTAACCGGTTAATCCCTTCAATTCTGACGAATAAAAAAAAAAAAAAGGTCAAAATTCAACGCTTTTACCACGCAGACGTGGACGAGTACACCCGTATGAAGGTGAAATGTATATGGATAAATTTTGACCTAAAATAAACTGCAGGGGCGAGATTTGTAACTCGTAACAAGTGGAGAAGGTAGTACGTGCTCCATCCTCTTCAACGCCGTGCGACTATCCGTTTGGCGCAGCAGAGACTGTTGTAAACAATCAAGGCAGTTCGCTATTGCCGCAGAATGTCAACGAACAACTTTGCTTCTGCGGCTAAAGTAATAGTATATGCTAGTGTGGATGTCGACTTTTCTCAATTACACATCAAGGTTAGTTTAAAATCCGAAATTGAACATTGTGCCGTTTATCACATTCAGCAAAAACAAGTAATGTAATTTTGACTTAAAAAGAATAATAATATGCAGGGGTTGAACGAAACCAATTAATGGATTAATAATTCGATGAAAAGATGGTGATTAATCGAATTAAAATGTTTTAACTCGTGCAGCTCCGACTTCACTACACTTTGTGCAAAGAAAAAGAAACCACGCTCGAGTCTCCAAATTTGACGAAAGCCTAGGTATTCCTTTATCTATTTGACAAAGGCTTTAAAATCCGAAATTGAACATTGTGCCGTTTATCACATTCAGCAAAAACAAGTAATGTAATTTTGACTTAAAAAGAATAATAATATGCAGGGGGTTGAACTAAACCAATTACGTGGATTAATAATTCGATTAAAAAAAGATGGCGATTTAATCGAATTAAAAATGTTTAATCAGCGCCCAGCCTTATTCACTACCTTGTGCAAAGAAAAAGAAACCACGCTCGAATCTTCCATTTGACGAAAGCCTAGGTATCTTTATCTATTTGACAAAGGCCTTAGCTTCAAGTTCTGCTCGAATTTAATGACATCAAAACTATGTTACATACGCGTGGAACGTTTGATAGCGGCGAATGAAAACACAACGCCTTCTCGGCGGCATTTGAAGGAAAATCTCGATGTGTAGACTCCACGGTCTAGAGTTTAGTTTCGATTCCTGATTGTGTATTTGTGTAATCACAATTACTTGAGGCATGTTAAAATATAGCTAGGTTGGTAATCGTCCATCAAGCATGCGAAGGTTTTTTTACACCGCTCACAATTTCATCAACTTTTTCCTCGTTTGTGTTTGCTGTCTGTTTCTTTTGCGCTTTTTCTCATTAAAACCCGCGCACTTACCTAATTACCTCTTGATGGCGGATAAACATAAGGATGACGAAAATATCCTTGGAGAAAGGTAACAAGAGCGACAGAGGACCAATACAAATCTTCAAACAATTCGGTCGCGCACCAGTCACTTATCTGTGTTTGGATATTTGTGTTTGTCCTTTGTCCCTCTTGTTCCCCTTCTCCATGGATTATTTTCGCATTCTTGTCCAGCTCGCTTGCATCTTTGCATTTTTCTGGCGTAGAACCTTATCGCACATAGGCACATAGCATAAATATAACCTTTGTCATTTAAGTCCACGTCCCACTCTGAAAAGTGTGCCTTTTTTTAGCTGTCGTGCTAATTATTGATCATAACTTCTATCTCCGCCTACTACCCTACTCGACCTCGGAGCAGTCAATCGATGCGAGCGGCGTTGGCTCATCTCTCCGTTTTCTTTTCGTGCTATTGACGTCTTTAATTGTGCAAACTCGAAGACATAAGTAGCACCTCAACCATGTATTAGCGCTTGTTACCGTAAAATAAACAAGTAGAGCGGCCAATAAAACCGTTCCTTTATAACGATAATTGCGATCTGATGGCGATTGGTAAAAACGGGCGCGCGCGTGAAAAGGTTACTTTTTAACGTCTAATTGACAAACACAAAATCACGCGTTTTAGCGTGTCTGCGTGAAGCGATGCTAAGAGTTGTGCAACTCGTATCTGGATGACTTCATATGGCGTCATTATGCGACATAAACGGCAGCTCTTGGGTACGATCGACCGGCTGTCAGACCAAGACGGGGCTTAGCACCGTTAGGTATACACTCGTTCATTCCTGTCGTTTCTTTCTCCTCGTTGCATCGTTACCGCGGCTCTCATTTTCCCGAAAGCACGTTGTCTCGGAAGAAAAAGGAAACGTAGGGGGCTCTCACCTCACTCAGCGGGAACAGCTGGTGAAGACCAAGAGAGGAGTACTGGTCGTAGAGGTGTTTGTATACGATGAGAGGTCGCAATGTCTGACCGGGAAGACGGTGCTTTGCTCTGCTATGAAGAAGCAATTTGCCGACGATACAGCGTGACCGCTATTTTGATTTGTTTTGCGCGCAAACCAAAGTATTCGTTAGATGAAAAGAGTTCCAGGTATGTGGTATTGATTGGTCAATACCTCCGATGTCTTTGGTGCAAAATACGCCGACGGGGGCACTAAGTTGCTCTAAGCCAAGACGGTCCGTGGTTAAGTGTAACTGTCTGGACGGCAGACGTTACAGCCCCATTTCCGGAACTGTATACGTTCTCAGATTAATCGACACGCAAGAAATGTAAAGTGGTGTAAAGGGGTGTAAATGTGGTTTCTATGGCAATCTCCCGGATACACATATTATCCTCTATGCATATTATACCCAGACCTTACATTTCACGTTCCATGCGACCTACCTCGACGTAGAACATATGCAGTTACATATCAGTCCCGACTTCGCATCGCCTATACGCAGAAATTTCTCTATACCCATATTTTCAAATAGAATACAAGTGATTTAAACCGAAAAAAAAAGCTTATGAAGGATATAGCATCACTTTATAACTGACCATTCTCAAATATGAAGATCCCGGAGGCTTGGAATAGGCCACAAAAAGAGTCGAAGGCCACGAAGTCATTTTTGCTTTTTGTTTCCGCGTAAACGCCTGTAGAAAATTATGACTTCCTTTTTGTGATCTAACAATGCGCATGCTCCCTTGACATTGCAGATTTCAGTTTCTTTTTATTTATATATATATATTATCCTTTCTTTATTTCCTATTTCCCCTCAACCTATTCAAAGTGGCCAACAGGAACCTGCTTCCCAGGTCAATCTCTTTGTCTTTTTTTTTAATCTGTTCTAAATGGTTTAAAAGCCCTCACTTAATTTCCAGGCAGAACACTGCTTTCGTTGTCTACCAGTCGCTCACTTTCAATCTAAAACCCGAGCTTGTATAGCTCAGCCGTTTAGAAGACATTCCAGAACAGTAGCGCTGGAAAGAGGGGAGGGGGTGGAGTAGAGACTGAAAGCAAAAAATCCTTCCCTCGCTTCCTCCCCCCCCCCCCCCCCGCGCAGAAAAAAAAAATCTTCTTAAGGATTTGATAATGTCTAGTAAACCAGGCGGATGTAACGGAGAAGAAAATTCTATCCGTGAAATTGCGATGGTCCTCTGGACCGATTTTTTTAAACAATGTACAGCATCCATACACTGTTCTTTCCTGTATGACCATTGTTGTGTCAAATTGCGTCAGTCGCGGCACACGGCACCTGACCAAATTTTTTTTTGTCTCCAGGGGACAAAGGACACAATTAAAGGGTGTGAGTAGAGAAGAGAGAGAGAGAGAGAGAGAGAGAGCACGTGATGAAGGAGTTTGAGCCGAAAAGTCGGAGAACGATTACCTTCCCTGCCGGGTCGGGGTTGGGCCCTGACGGAGTGGGGGATCGAGGCGGCTTAAACGGAGGGCAAGAAAAGCTCCGAAAGACCCAACGGAGATCAACACGGCGATGAGGCGAAGCCTGCACCTGATGGCAGATGGGAAGAAAATGTCCACGGCACATTTTTCTCGCTCGGACTCGCTCTCTCGCGCGCGGCGAACAAAGACGGGCGTTGGCCGCCGGTGACGGCCCCCTCTCGAGCAGTCTTCGAGCGGCGGGGTCCCGGAAGTACCGTGTTGTCCGTGGCTTCCTCGCTTTTGACTCTTATCCAAAACAAAAAAAAAAAGAAGGACGCGCGGAAAAAGAAAGAAGGGTAGGAAAACGTACGTAGTGTCCGTTATCCTGGAACTTGGGTAGAAGAAGATGGAAACGAATTGACGAAACGGTATCGGACATTTTAGGGTGCTGGGGATCGGTGGCCCAGTTGGCTAGCGCACACCAGCTCGGAGCATGCGGAGCGAAAGCCCGCGCTGCAGGACCCAGGGATCCTGGGTTCAATCCCCACCCCTGCTCGTTTCGATCTGGATGGGCATCGTACCGGCGTGCGGTCGTGTATCACTACTGCGCTACGCTAAGAACCCCAGGCTAGCTGTCGCACTGCACTGGCTAAATTGCTCATCTACAGTGGGTAACAATGTCGCCATGTTCTGGAAGACTAAACTCCTGCTGTATAAACAACTAACGACTATATTTTTTTTTTTTTTGGCGTGGGGTGGTTTTTGAGATGAGGCGTCATCATTTTAAATGAGGGCCGGAAAGTCACGTGGAGAAAGGCAACTCGCCCATACCTTTGGTAGCCTGCGGCACCGCTTCTAATGATGATGAAATGGTACTGTTCAAATGAACCGTTTGGATGATGACGATGATGATAGGATGGTAGAAAAGGATGAAGAACGTCAGGCCTAGCAGCAGTCTTCGTGACGGTGGTCTTCGCAGGGCCGCCATGGGCTGCTGGATTTCTAGCAGGCCAGTCTCGAGCGCTTGGCAAGGGCTCCTGGCTTGCTCACCTTGCAGACGACACGGCCGAATTTCCGGTGGAGCGGGGAGTCTACTACCCCTGTGGTGGAGCTTCAGTGCTTGGCGCCGGTATTGGCCGGGCGGCAGTCTTCGCGAAAGCGGGCCTTGGTACCTCCCAGCTTCGGTCCGAGCTTCTAACCGAGCAGCTTGAGCACCCTCTCAATCGAAGACATGGTGGGTGCCACTGGTCCAGCTGGCTCTCTGACGATGGAAAAAAAAAAACACGTCTTACCTCCCAGCTGGCCTCCGCCAGGGCCTTATGTTGCGCTTTTGGACTCCCTCGCAACTAGGAGAAGGAGTGACGTCAACAACGCAGCAAACGCAGATTGGATGTTGATTGGTGAGAATCGCTGATGACGAAATTCCACAAGAAGAAAACAAAGCTCACTTTTTCTTTGTTTTCTTTCTGCGGAAGTTCATCATCAGCGACTCTCACCAATCAACATCCAATCTGCGTTTGCTGCGTTGTTGACGTCACTTCCTTCGCCCTAGTCGCCGTGGGAGTCCAAAAGCGCAACATAGGGCCCCAGCTGGCTTAGGCTTCTCTGTGTGAGACATCAGTTGAGGTCGTAGGATCCGAAGTGCCTCCTGGTGCGCCTTGCAGGCTCCGTTGAATCAGTAGGCGGTCGTGAGCCTCTTCAGGGGCAGCGGTTTGCAGGGCGTTGTTGGTATTTACGAAAAATAAGTGGCAAATATAGGAGCGTAGAATAGAGCGATCCAGATACTGGTGGCCTTCTTATTCCTTCACATAATAAGGAACGCATGGCGTTTTCATGCCGTCGAGGTCATTGCGGGCAGAAACTAGGGGTGAGGAAGTACGAGAGCGCGTGAGGACGTGAGAACGCCGAGCCGCAAGCGGCATGCCGCTATGGCGCCTGGGACGTCGCTCTCAACGCAGGCGGCGATAGCGAACACTCTCGTCAGCACCGCGGCGACGCGAACGCTCAATTACAGAGGACGATGGCCCATTATGGTCTATGGTCCAACCCAAAAAGTCTATCAAGCAGGCACGATACACTCGCAAGAAGACCACTGAAAGCGACGGCAAGGCACAAGCCTCACGCCAGCGTTTCACCGTCACACTTTGACCGCGAACGACGACAGATCTCATCTACCATCCCGAGAAGAGCCCTGGAGGAAGCCTTCACAAAAGCACTACCTACACACCTACAGGAGATATTGGTAAAGCTACAGAAGGAGAGCAATACTATCTCCGCACAAATATCGCCTGAGCCTACCACCAAGGCGTTACTCTAGATCACTGGCATTCTAGTTGCTAACGAAGACGCGATTCCCGGACAAGCCTACAAAACACTGCTGGACAACCAAATTCGAGGGCTCATATATAAAGTAGACGAGGGTCAGCACAACACCTCTCTCAGGGACAGGCTCCGATGTGACCCCCATGACATCGTCACGGCCCGACTTCTGGGAAGGATGGACGCACTGTGATGATAACGTTCGAGGGCAATCGATTTTCAAGGTTTATTATACACGCGCTTTGGATCACCCCAGTTCACCCATATAGCTACTGCCATGGACCATGGCCAACTCAACACCTTACAAGAAACTGTACTGGTGCGATCTTTCGCCCACCGTGAACGGACACAATACTCCCGACTAGGGTGACCACCTTCCTGCTAGCGGAATGCGGGACACGCAAGGGGGGGGGGGGGAAGTTAGAGGAAATTTATGAACCCGCACACCGCGAACTGAGGCTCTTAACACATTCAAAGGGTCACTGAAGTTTATTCTGAGATCGTCCTTTTGTGGTGACAACTCAATCTAGACGCTCTAAGCATCCCAACAAACCCGAAACCACAACCGTGCGTAGCTTATTTCCTCGTTAAAAGCGTGTTCAAAGATCGCGACACGCCCTTTTTGGGAAGAATTTTCTTCCGAGTGAAGTGGTCGACGAAGGGCGCTTGTCGGCGAGTTGCAAGCGATGGCTTCGCCCGCGGAGAAAAAGAGGAGTCTTATCCGAATGTGTACCTATCAGACTCTCTTCGAAACGAGTTATAATAAAATCATTCGGAATCTGCGCGTATTGTAGGGCTTTCATTGGTCCACACAATGTAGTCCGCGAGAAAAAAAGAGTCCACATGTTTTTCTATTGCCCTGAGATGAATAGGCGGTTTTGTAATATAGGACTTGGTATATGTGGGAACTAACACATTTTAAACAATATAAGATCAAAAACGACCTTTTTCAAAAATGACTTCAGTGC
>JAZHYW010037474.1:0-27927 GCA_037355805.1 Ixodes ricinus
TTTTTTTTGGCGTGGGGTGGTTTTTGAGATGAGGCGTCATCATTTTAAATGAGGGCCGGAAAGTCACGTGGAGAAAGGCAACTCGCCCATACCTTTAAGGCCTGCGGCACCGCTTCTAATGATGATGAAATGGTACTGTTCAAATGAACCGTTTGGATGATGACGATGATGATAGGATGGTGAAAAGGATGAAGAACGTCAGGCCTAGCAGCAGTCTTCGTGACGGTGGTCTTCGCAGGAGCCGCCATGGGCTGCTGATTTCTAGCAGGCAGTCTCGAGCCGCTTGGCAAGGGCTCCTGGCTTGCCACCTTGCAGACGACACGGCCGAATTTCCGGTGGAGCGGGAGTCTAGTACCCCTATGGTGGAGCTTCAGTGCTTGGCACCGGTATTGGCCGAGCGGCAGTCTTCGCGAAAGCGGGCCTTGGTACCTCCCAGCTTCGGTCGAGCTTCTAACCAGGCAGCTTGAGCACCTCTCAATCGAAGACATGGTGGGTGCCACTGGTCCAGCTGGCTCTCTGACGATGGAAAAAAAAAAACGTCTTACCTCCCAACTGGCCTCCGCCAGGGCCTTATGTTGCGCTTTTTGGACTCCCTCGGCAACTAGGGAGAAGGAAGTGACGTCAACAACGCAGCAAACGCAGATTGGATGTTGATTGGTGAGAATCGCTGATGACGAAATTCCACACAGAAGAAAACAAAGCTCACTTTTTCTTTGTTTTTCTTCTGCGGAAGTTCATCATCAGCGACTCTCACGCCAATCGGCATCCAATCTGCGTTTGCGTTGTTGACGTCGCTTCGCTAGTCTCCGTGGGAGTCCAAGCACAACATATAGGGCCCCAGCTGGTCTTAGGCTTCTCCGTGTGAGACGTCAGTTGAGGATCGTAGGATCAGAAGTGCCTCCGGGTGCGCCTTGCAGGCTCCGTGGAATCAGTAGGCGGTCGTGAGCCTCTTGGGGGCAGCGGTTTGCAGGGCGTTGTTGGTATTTACGAAAAATAAGTGGCAAATATAGGAGCGTAGAATAGAGCGATCCAGATACTGGTGGCCTTCTTATTCCTTCACATAATAAAGGAACGCATGGCGTTTTCATGCCGTCGAGGTCATTGCAGGGCAGAAACTAGGGGTGAGGAAGTACGAGAGCGCGTGAGGGACGTGAGAACGCCGAGCCGCAAGCGGCATGCACGCTATGGCGCCTGGGACGTCGCTCTCAACGCAGGCGGCGATAGCGAACACTCTCGTCAGCACCGCGGCGACGGAACGCTCAATTACAGAGGACGATGGCCCATTATGGTCTGTCGGTCCCAGCCCAAAAAGTCTATCAAGCAGGCACGATACACTCGCAAGGAAGACCACCTGAAAGCGACGGCAAGGCACAAGCCTCACGCCAGCGTTTCACCGTCACACTTTGACCGCGAAGGACGAACGAGATCTTACCATCCACCATCCCGAGAAGAGCCCTGGAGGAAGCCTTCACAAAAGCACTACCTACACACCTCACAGGAGATATCGGTAAAGCTACAGAAGGAGAGCAATACTATCTCCGCACAAATATCGCCCTGAGCCTACCGCAAGGCGTTACTGGAGATCACTGGCATTCTAGTTGCTAACGAAGACGCGATTCCCGGACAAGCCTACAAAACACTGCCGGACTCAACCCGATTCGAGGGGTCATATATAAAGTAGACGAGGGTCAGCGCAACACCTCTCTCAGGGACGAGGCTCCGATGTGACCCCCATGACGCTCGTCACGGCCCGACTTCTGGGAAGGATGGACGCCACTGCGATGATAACGTTCGAGAGCCAATCGATTTCCAAAGGTTTATTATACACGCTTGCTTTGGACCACCCCAGTTCACCCTTATAGCTACTGCGCATCGGACCGCGGCCCAGCATCTCTACCTTACAAGAAACTGTACTGGTGCGATCTTTCGCCCACCGTGAACGGACACAATACTCCCGACTGGGGTGACCACCTGCCTGCTAGCGGAATGCGGGACACGCAAGGGGGGGGGGGGGGGGGGGGGGGGGTTAGAGGGAGATTTATGAACCCGCACACCGCGAGCCGAGGCTCTTAACACACTCAAAGGGTCACTGAAGTTCTATTCTGAGATCGTACTCTTTGTGGTGACAACTCAATCTAGACGCTCTAAGCATCCCAACGAACCCGAAACCACGGCCGTGCGCAGCCTACTTCCTCGTTTAAAGCGTGTTCAAAGATCGCGACACGCCCTTTTTGGGAAGAAGTTTCTTCCGAAGTGAAGTGGGTGACGAAGGGCGCTTGTCGGCGAGTTGCAAGTGGTGCAGTCTGGCCGCGGAGAAAAGAGAGTAGTCCTTCTCCGAATGTGTACCTACCAGACTCTCTTCGAAACAAGTTATAATAAAATCATTCGGCGTCTGCGCGTATTGCAGGTCTTTCACTGATCCGCACAATGTAGTCCGCGTGAAAAAAGAGTCCACATGTTCTTCTATTGCCCTGAGATGAATAGGCGGTTTTGTAATATAGGACTTGGTATATGTCGAAACTAATACATTTAAACAATATAAGATCCAAAAACGACCTTTGTCAAAAATGTCTTCAGTGCCCTTTTAATATCATGTGCTGTTTACACCTGCAAATTGTATTGCAGCAAATCAAGCTAAAGATATGTTATTAAATGTGTCGACGCTGACAGCATAAAAATCAACTGCTGCGTGCAGGAACTTAATGCATCAAATGAATTTAAGAAACAGTAAATATTTTTCGGGTTATTGTGCTCTGGTCAACGCTTACTTTTATCAACATGGTACTACACACATTTTTAACATTATGTTATTTTTCGACCGTTGTGAGTTGCAGGCTTTTTTTTTGCCTTGTGTGGCCAGTCTTCACCAAAACGTAACTCCACAGCAACCCTTTTCGCATTGACACAACGATATGAAGATAATTACAATAATTTATACTTAAACTTTTGGCAGCACTTTTCTCCACAGTAACCCTGAGACGTAGGGACCTTACAAAATTTTGCCACCAAGGGAAAGAGAGGCATCAGCGGTGCATGCGCGTCAGATCTCCTCCAAGAACGACGGTCGCTTCCCGCAATGCTCGGATAGTAAATGGAGTACCATTGCGATTCACGCGAGTTTTAGCAACCTGCGTGCTTCCCCGTGCCCATTATTTGGTGCGGCAGCGTCCAAGGAGTTTGCAGGGTGATTTTTATCGACTGCGTGAAATGCGGGACATTTTGAAGGTTGAGAATTTCTCGCGGGACGCGGTAACGAGCCCCTGACAGATGGGACAGTACCCGCGAGTCGCGGGACGGGTGGTCACCCTACTCCCGAGACCAGCAGGACCATTTTCAGTCTCATTAAAAAGCACTTGAAACCCCCGCTTCCTGACTTCCCAGAAAACGACCCTCCTTGGGTAGAATACATCGACCCCATGGGAGGCCGGCCTATCCCGAAGAACGCCGGGTTTCAGGCACCTAGACTGTCGAGACATCGCAAGTCAGTAGCCACAACAAACGGATCCCAGGCCTGGGAAAGCTCGACGGAGAAGCTGGCCACCTACACAGACCTGTCTTTCGCGACACTCCCAGACCAACTGCTACTGTCGCGGTGGCACTACCAGGAAAAGGGAATTACATCTTCCAAGCAATTACCGAACAGTACCTCACGTCAAGGGTGGCGAAATCGGTGCGATCCAATATGCAATTGAAAAAAAAGTCCTCAACGACACAGCCATTAGACCAAAAGAGCTCCACGTTTTTACAGACTTGCGATGTCTGACAGTCTAGAGTGCCTGAAACCCGCGTTCTTCGGGATGGGCTTGCCTCCCATGGGGTCGATGTATTCTACCCAAGGAGGGTCGTTTTCTGGGAAGTCGAGGAAGCGGGGGTTTAAGTGCTTTAATTAGACTGAAAATGGTCCTGCTGGTTCGGGAGTAGAGTGACCACCCGTCCCGCGACTCGCGGGACTGTCCTGCATTGAGGGCTCGTGTCCCGCGTCCCTCGAGAAATTCCCAAATCTTCAAAATGTCCCGCATTTCACACTGTCGTAAAAATCACCCTGCAACTCATGGTGCTGCCAAACAATAGGGCACGGGGAAGCACGCAGGTTGCTAAAAATCGCGTGAATCGCAATGGTACTCCATTTACTATCCGAGCATTGCGGGAAGCGACCGTCGTTCTTGCAGGAGATCTGACGCGCATGCACCGCTGTGCCTCTCTTCCCTTGATGGCAAAATTTTGTAAGGTCCCTACGTCTCAGGGTTACTATGGAAAAATTGCTCGCCAAAAGTTTAAATATAAATTATTGTAATTATCTTCATATCGTTGTGTCAATGCGAAAGGGTTGCTGTGGAATTTCGTTTCAGTGAAGACAGCCACACAAGGCAAAAAGCCTGCAACTCACAACGGTCGAAAAATAACATAATGTTAAAAATGTGTGTAGGACCATGTTGATAAAAGTAAGCGTTGACCAGACACAATAACCCTAAAAATATTTACTGTTTCTTAAATTCATTTGATGCATTAAGTTCTGTCGCAGCAGTTGATTTTCATGCTGTCAACTTCGACACATTTAATAACATATGCTTTAGCTTAATTGCTGCAATTCAATTTGCAGGTGCATAAACAGCACATGATATTAAAAGGGCACTGAAGACATTTTGAAAAAGGTCGTTTTTGATCTTATATTGTTTAATATGTATTAGTTTCGACATATACACAAGTCCTATATTACAAAACCGCCTATTCATCTCAGGGCAATAGAAGAACATGTGGACTCTTTTTTTCACGCGGACTACATTGTGCGGATCAATGAAAGACCTACAATACGCGCAGATGCCGAATGATTTTATTATAACTTGTTTCGAAGAGAGTCTGGTAGGTACACATTCGGAGAAGACTCCTCTTTTTCTCCGCGGCCGAAGCCATCGCTTGCAACTCGCCGACAAGCGCCCTTCGTCAACCACTTCACTCGGAAGAAACTTCTTCCCAAAAAGGGCGTGTCGCGATCTTTGAACACGCTTTTAACGAGGAAGTAGGCTACGCACGGCTGTGGTTTCGGGTTCGTTGGGATGCTTAGAGCGTCTAGATTGAGTTGTCACCACAAAGGGACGATCTTAGAATAAACTTCAGTGACCCTTTGAGTGTGTTAAGAGCCTCAGCTCGCGGTGTGCGTGTTCATAAATTTCCTCTAACCCCCCCCCCCCCCTTGCGTGTCCCGCATTCCGCTAGCAGGAAGGTGGTCACCTTAGTCGGAAGTATTGTGTCCGTTCACGGTGGGCGAAATATCGCACCAGTACAGTTTCTTGTAAGGTGTTGAGCTGGCCATGTTCCATGGCAGTAGCTATATGGGTGAACTGGGGTGATCCAAAGCGCGTGTATAATAAACCTTGGAAATCGATTGCCCTCGAACGTTATCATCGCAGTGCGTCCATCCTTCCCAGAAGTCGGGCCGTGACGATGTCGTGGGGGTCACATCGGAGCCTGTCCCTGAGAGAGGTGTTGCGCTGACCCTCGTCTGCTTTATATATGACCCTCGAATTTGGTTATCCAGCAGTGTTTTGTAGGCTTGTCCGGGAATCGCATCTTCGTTAGCAACTAGAATGCCAGTGATCTCCAGTAACGCCTGGTGGTAGGCTCAGGCGATATTTGTGCGGAGATAGTATTGCTCTCCTTTGTAGCTTTACCGATATCTCCTGTAGGTGTGTAGGTAGTGCTTTTGTGAAGGCTTCCTCCAGAGCTCTTCTCGGGATGTAGGTGAGATCTGTCGTCGTTCGCGGTCAAATGTGACGGTGAAACGCTGGCGTGAGGCTTGTGCCTTGCCGTCGCTTTCAGTGGTCTTCTTGCGAGTGTATCGTGCCTGCTTGATAGACTTTTTGGGTTGGACCATAGACCATAATGGGCCATCGTCCTCTGTAATTGAGCTGTTGCGTTGCCGCGGTGCTGACGAGTGTTCGCTATCGCCGCCTGTGTTGAGAGCGACGTCCCAGGCGCCATAGCGGCATGCCGCTTGCGGCTCGGCGTTCTCACGTCCTCACGCGCTCTCGTACTTCCTCACCCCTAGTTTCTGCCCGCAATGACCTCGACGGCATGAAAACGCCATGCGTTCCTTATTATGTGAAGGAATAAGAAGGCCACCAGTATCTGGATCGCTCTATTCTACGCTCCTATATTTGCCACCTATTTTTCGTAAATACCAACAACGCCCTGCAAACCGCTGCCCCTGAAGAGGCTCACGACCGCCTACTGATTCCACGGAGCCTGCAAGGCGCACAGGAGGCACTTCGGATCCTACGACCTCAACTGATGTCTCACACGGAGAAGCCTAAGCCAGCTGGGGCCCTATGTTGCGCTTTTGGACTCCCATGGCGACTAGGCGAAGGAAGTGACGTCAACAACGCAGCAAACGCAGATTGGATGTTGATTGGTGAGAGTCGCTGATGATGAACTTCCGCAGAAGAAAACAAAGAAAAAGTGAGCTTTGTTTTCTTCTGTGGAATTTCGTCATCAGCGATTCTCACCAATCAACATCCAATCTGCGTTTGCTGCGTTGTTGACGTCACTCCTTCTCCTAGTTGCCGAGGGAGTCCAAAGCGCAACATAAGGCCCTGGCGGAGGCCAGCTGGGAGGTAAGACGTGTTTTTTTTTTCCATCGTCAGAGAGCCAGCTGGACCAGTGGCACCCACCATGTCTTCGATTGAGAGGGTGCTCAAGCTGCTCGGTTAGAAGCTCGACCGAAGCTGGGAGGTACCAAGGCCCTTTCGCGAAGACTGCCGCCCGGCCAATACCGGCGCCAAGCACTGAAGCTCCACCACAGGGGTACTAGACTCCCTGCTCCACCGGAAATTCGGCCGTGTCGTCTGCAAGGTGAGCAAGCCAGAGCCCTTGCCAAGCGCTCGAGACTGGCCTGCTAGAAATCAGCAGCCCATGGCGGCTCTGCGAAGACCACCGTCACGAAGACTGCTGCTAGGCCTGACGTTCTTCATCCTTTTCTACCATCCTATCATCATCGTCATCATCCAAACGGTTCATTTGAACAGTACCATTTCATCATCATTAGAAGCGGTGCCGCAGGCCCAAAGGTATGGGCGAGTTGCCTTTCTCCACGTGACTTTCCGGCCCTCATTTAAAATGATGACGCCTCATCTCAAAAACCACCCCACGCCAAAAAAAAAAAGAATATAGTCGTTAGTTGTTTATACAGCAGGAGTTTAGTCTTCCAGAACATGGCGACATTGTTACCCACTGTAGATGAGCAATTTAGCCAGTGCAGTGCGACAGCTAGCCTGGGGTTCTTAGCGTAGCGCAGTAGTGATACACGACCGCACGCCGGTACGATGCCCATCCAGATCGAAACGAGCAGGGGTGGGGATTGAACCCAGGATCCCTGGGTCCCTGCAGCGCGGGCTTTCGCTCCGCATGCTCCGAGCTGGTGTGCGCTAGCCAACTGGGCCACCGATCCCCAGCACCCTAAAATGTCCGATACGTTTCGTCAATTCGTTTCCATCTTCTTCTACCCAAGTTCCAGGATAACGGACACTACGTACGTTTTCCTACCCTCTCTTTCTTTTTCCGCGTGTCCTTCTTTTTTTTTTGGTTTCGGATAAGAGTCAAAAGCGAGGAAGCCACGGACAACACGGTACTTCCGGGACCCCGCCGCTCGAAGACTGCTCGAGAGGGGCCGTCACCGGCGGCCAACGCCCGTCTTTGTTCGCCGCGCGCGAGAGAGCGAGTCCGAGCGAGAAAAATGTGCCGTGGACATTTTTCTTCCCATCTGCCATCAGGTGCAGGCTTCGCCTCATCGCCGTGTTGATCTCCGTTGGGTCTTTCGGAGCTTTTCTTGCCCTCCGTTTAAGCCGCCTCGATCCCCCACTCCGTCAGGGCCCAACCCCGACCCGGCAGGGAAGGTAATCGTTCTCCGACTTTTCGGCTCAAACTCCTTCATCACGTGCTCTCTCTCTCTCTCTTTCTCTTTCTCTACTCACACCCTTTAATTGTGTCCTTTGTCCCCTGGAGACAAAAAAAAATTTGAGTCAGGTACCATGTGCCACGACTGACGAATTTGACACAACAATGGTCATACAGGAAAGAACAGTGTATGGATGCTCTTTCATTGTTTAAAAAAATCGGTCCAGAGGACCATCGCAATTTCATGGATAGAATTTTCTTCTCGTTACATCCGCCTGGTTTACTAGACATTATCAAATCCTTAAGAAGATTTTTTTTTCGCGCGGGGGGGGGGGGGGGAAGGAAGAGGAAGGATTTTTTGCTTTCAGTCTCTATTCCACCCCCCCCCCTCTTTCCAGCGCTACTGTTCTGGATGTCTTCTAAACGGCTGAGCTATACAAGCTCGGGTTTTAGATTGAAAGTGAGCGACTGGTAGACAACGAAAGCAGTGTTCTGCCTGGAAATTAAGTGAGAGCTTTTAAACCATTTAGAACAGATTAAAAAAAAAAAGACAAAGAGATTGACCTGGGAAGCAGGTTCCTGTTGGCCACTTTGAATAGGTGAGGGGAAATAGGAAATAAAGAAAGTGATGATATATATATATAAATAAAAAGAAACTGAAATCTGCAATGTCAGGGAGCATGCGCATTGTTAGATCACAAAAAGGAAGTCATAATTTTCTAGAGGCGTTTACGAGCGAAACAAAAAGCAAAAATGACTTCGTGGCCTTCGACTCTTTTGTGGCCTATTCCAAGCCTCCGGGATCTGAATATTTGAGAATGGTCAGTTATAAAGTGATGCTATATCCTTCATAAGCTTTTTTCGGTTTAAATCACTTGTATTCTATTTGAAAATATGGGTATAGAGAAATTTCTGCGTATAGGCGATGCGAAGTCGGGACTGATATGTAACTGCATATGTTCTACGTCGAGGTAGGTCGCATGGAACGTGGAAATGTAAGGTCTGGGTATAATATGCATAGAGGATAATATGTGTATCCGGGAGATTGCCATAGAAACCACATTTACACCCCTTTACACCACTTTACATTTCTTGCGTGTCGATTAATCTGAGAACGTATATAGTTCCGGAAATGGGGGCTGTAACGTCTGCCGTCCAGACAGTTACACTTAACCACGGACCGTCTTGGCTTAGAGCAACTTAGTGCCCGCCGACGGCGTATTTTGCACCAAAGACATCGGAGGTATTGACCAATCAATGCCTGCATACCTGGAACTCTTTCATCTAACGAATACTTCGGTTGCGCGCAAAACAAATCAAAATAGCGGTCACGCTGTATCGTCGGCAAATTGCTTCTTCATAGCAGAGCAAAGCACCGTCTTCCCGGTCAGACATTGCGGCCTCTCATCAGTATACAACACCTCTACAACCAGTACTCTCTCTTGGTCTTCACCAGCTGTTCCCAGCTGAGTGAGGAAGCGCCCTACGTTCCTCTTCTTCCGGGACAACGTGCTTTCGGGAAAATGAGAGCCGCGGTAACGATGCAACGAGCGAGAAAGAAACGGCAGGAATGAACGAGTGTATACCTGATCGGTGCTAAGCCCGTCTTGGTCTGACAGCCGGTCGATCGTACCAAGAGCTGCCGTTTATGGTCGCATACTGACGCCATATGAAGTCATCCAGAGACGAGTTGCACAACTCTCTAGCATCGCTTCAGCAGACACGCTAAAACGCGTGATTTTGTGTTTGTCAATTAGACGTTAAAAAGTAACCTTTTCATGCGCGCGCCCGTTTTTACCAATCGCCTTCAGATCGCAATTATCGTTATAAAGGAACGGTTTTATTGGCCGCTCTACTTGTTTATTCTACGGTAACAAGCGCTAATACATGGTTGAGGTGCTACTTATGTCTTCGAGTTTGCACAATTAAAGACGTCAATAGCACGAAAAGAAAACGGAGAGATGAGCCAACGCCGCTCGCATCGATTGACTGCTCCGAGGTCCAGTAGGGTAGTAGGCGGAGATAGAAGTTATGATCAATAATTAGCACGACAGCTAAAAAAAGGCACACTTTTCAGAGTGGGACGTGGACTTAAATGACAAAGGTTATATTTATGCTATGTGCCTATGTGCGATAAGGTTCTACGCCAGAAAAATGCAAAGATGCAAGCGAGCTGGACAAGAATGCGAAAAATAATCCATGGAGAAGGGGAACAAGAGGGACAAAGGACAAACACAAATATCCAAACACAGATAAGTGACTGGTGCGCGACCGAATTGTTTGAAGATTTGTATTGGTCCTCTGTCGCTCTTGTTACCTTTCTCCAAGGATATTTTCGTCATCCTTATGTTTATCCGCCATCAAGAGGTAATTAGGTAAGTGCGCGGGTTTTAATGAGAAAAAGCGCAAAAGAAACAGACAGCAAACACAAACGAGGAAAAAGTTGATGAAATCGTGAGCGGTGTAAAAAAGCCTTCGCATGCTTGATGGACGATTACCAACCTAGCTATATTTTAACATGCCTCAAGTAATTGTGATTACACAAATACACAATCAGGAATCGAAACTAAACTCTAGACCGTGGAGTCTACACATCGAGATTTTCCTTCAAATGCCGCCGAGAGGCGTTGTGTTTTCATTCTGCCGCTATCAAACGTTCCACGCGTATGTAACATAGTTTTGATGTCATTAAATTCGAGCAGAACTTTGAAGCTAAGGCGCTTTGTCAAATAGATAAAGATACCTAGGCTTTCGTCAAATGGAAGATTCGAGCGTGGTTTCTTTTCTTTGCACAAGGTAGTGAATAAGCGCTGGGCGCCGATTAAACATTTTAATTCGATTAATCACCATCTTTTAATCGAATTATTAATCCATTAATTGGTTTCGTTCAACCCCTGCATATTATTATTCTTTTATAAGCCAAAATTACATTACTTGTTTTTGCTGAATGTGATAAACGGCACAATGTTCAATTTCGGATTTTAAACTAACCTTGATGTGTAATTGAGAAAAGTCGACATCCACACTCGCACAACTATTACTTTAGCCGCAGAAGCTAAAGTTGTTCGTTGACATTCTGCGGCAATAGCGAACTGCCTTTGATTGTTTACAACAGTCTCTGCTGCGCCAAACGGATAGTCGCACGGCGTTGAAGAGGATGGAGCACGTACTACCTTCTCCACTTGTTACGAGTTACAAATCTCGCCCCTGCAGTTTATTTTAGGTCAAAATTTATCCATATACATTTCACCTTCATACGAGTGTACTCGTCCACGTCTGCGTGGTAAAAGCGTTGAATTTTGACCTTTTTTTTTATTCGTCAAAATTGAAGGGATTAACCGGTTAAAAAATAAATCGCGATTAAAGTATTAATCGAGTAATCGGTAAATAAATCTATTAAGTGTCCAGCCCTAGTGGTGAATGGTTGGATTGATGCTTACCTACTTCAGAATTCTGCCGATTTTTATGTTCCTTGTCGCGTTACCAGAAATTGTACTGTCTTTTACGTTCAATCCACGACTAAACCTCACCGCTGTCCCATGTGCACATTGCATTGAATAGAATTGCATCCTCTAGCTTTGTCATTCTCATGGACCCCTCGATTTTTCGCCGGGACTTGGAGAGTCTACTTGAAAGTTTAAACTCTAGTAGATTTTGTGTAAAAGTGTGTCCACTATTTGTAGTTATGTTAATTTGTACATTTGGTGCAGGGCGTGTGCTTTGTTTCTTCTTTTTTATCTTCTTGTGTGCGCCAATGTTGCCCACAAGAAATTGACCTGACTTGATGTGCCCAATAACAAACCGCGTGGTTGTCTCCGGCCACATAAAATAAGCAATGTTATACAATAATATTAAAAGATAATGCAGTGATAAAACATTTTAAACCTCTCGTCGCCAAAATTAAAGAAGCGAATGGAGTTTTATTGACGAAGCTTGGTGTCCCAAATTTAATGTGGGTTAAGTTTTCATCCCAGTGGAACATCACATACTAGATGGCACGTCCTAGACATCACTCAAATGTAAAAAGGATAACGTTCATGTTATTGCATCACTGGATTGGAATAGCATTTTCGCACTTATCGTCGACCTCACCATAAACGCTGAATTTAAAAATGTCAATTCTGATTTTGTTTTGCGCTCTGATTATCTCTGAGGTCTATACAGCGATAGCTGTTATTGGGACACTTGGTCTCGCGCCGTCGATCGCGCTCCTTAGTGACGGGAGCCATTTTCGGCACTCGGCCAAAATATTACACGGGCCCCTGATAACAAGATAACAAGCAAGCAAGATAAGATGTATGGTCGTGCATAGCGGCAAGATAACATGCATGGTCAGTAAAACAGTCCTCGCCGGGCAATCTGGCAGTGCACTGGGACAGGTGCCCATGTGACCTACAATTAGCGCAAACAACGAATTCTTGGAAGATACGCAGATAACACTACATTTGAATTTCGTGATGCATTTCTGTTTCAGAAAGCAAGTGGAAGGCAAGTGCGTTAGTGCCCCGTCAAAGCACCTGGCAGATACAGAGGTTTATTAATGCGGTAGCATTAGTGCCCACATGACAGGGAAAAGCTGACGACGAACTTCCGTGGTCGGAAAAGTGTAAAGGAAGCGCGCCACGTAGAGAGGAGGAGAGTAGCGAAGGACAAAGGCGACAGGACGGTGACGTCACGTGGCGGAAGCCAATGCGGCGCGGATGCTGGGGCACGTCTGAAGTTGCACGGGTGCTGAGCGCGTATGCCTTGGTTTGTGCTACAAATACTAGAGGAAGATCCATTGGTGGATCCTCAGGGAATGCGTTAGCATGACCCTTGGGAAACGCCACATGTCCCTCTTTGGGAAACGCTTACGCTGAACCCGTAACGAAGCCAAAATAAATGCAGCGAAAATAGGGGAAACAAAAAGAAAAAAGCAAACAAAAAAGTGAACCGTCCCGTTAGCCTTAGTATTAAAATGTGTTAAATGTCGTTGTCAGTTAGCGCCCTTCTGTCTACCTCGTCCTTCCTTCCTTGTTGTTTTACGCCATTTTATTCATGATGGACAACCAACTAGCCCGCAGCTCATCTTATGTCACGTAGCGTTTCAAGTGCAAGTTTGTGGCGTTTCTAAGTGTCATGCTAACATATTCACTTAAGAATCCACCAATGGATCTTCGTTTTTTTTTCTTAACGCATAGCCAGAAAGGTAGTGTTAATAGTTTGCGTTTGTTTCAATAAAGCGCTTATTTGAGAGTGCACTTCGTCGTGTCTACTTCCTTGTCCATGTTTATTCGGCACTTTTCGTTTGACACGTGTGACTACTTCTGTGCCGAGGTGACTTACGAAAACACGCTCCCATCTTACGCATGACAGCTAAAATGCTCTATCTCTACTAATACACCTTCGATGGTTCCAAAATGCTAGGGAACGTTCGTCCGGTGTGTTACTCGGCTTTAATACGAAGCGGCCTATGCGAACTCTACGGTGCGCGCTCGCACATCTATCGTTCATTCAATCCATCTGCTTCGAAATGACATCTTTAGCGGCTCTGACATCACATCTCAGCCGTCGCTGTGTTTCACCTTACGGGTTGCGTATATGTTTGCAATTTTTCTTATGCGTTTGCCTGCCTAATTGCTGTTTTTTGTGTATGCTATCCAAGCGTTCTAGCCTACTCTTGGCTAGTCTTTCAGGCCCCGACGGAGCAAGTAGTAAATAAGAGTAAGCAAACCCCTTTTTCGTTTTATACATTACATCCCCCCCTCCCCAAGCCAGTAGTACCAGAAGACCTCTGTCATAAACAGCGAGGGTTATAATCGAGTACATACAGTAAACAATCTGTTCAAATTTAAAGTTACGCTACATAACAGAACAAACTCCTGCCGGCGTCCCTTTATCTCGAATTATCTTCCAAATTATTCAAAAGACAACAAATAGCGAAAGCACACCACGACTGAGTCGTAAAATCGTCAAAGTTTGCCTCGTAAAGACTGGAGGCCGACTAGTGAGTTACTCCAGACGATGCCACGCACGCCCAGAACACACACACACACACACACACACACACAAACAGACAGACAAGACAAACATTGCGCACGAAACGCGCGATGGCATCTTTATAGAGGAATTACCAGATCGGGCCATGCTCTCGAATAGAAAGCGCCCCACCGGTTAATAGAAACCCAATATCCGTTCCGGTGAACGTAGCTATCACCATTGTGGCTACAACTCTATACATAATTTTTACGTAGACAGGCATACAAAGACCAGTTAACTTTCGGTTAGCTCTGCTATACATGTTTATCTTCATATCTTGCCTTGTTTTTACCATGAATGACAGGTCGGAATTTGCACGACCATGCTCGTGCTACCACTTCAAATTTAAACCTCGACGACTATTGCTTCTCTTGGTGGCACCAGTTGATTAGCTGAATGTCAAAAACCACGCAGAAACAAACTGTCTCTTGTTCTGTTTCTCATCAAAATACACATTTCGGGTGCGGCAGTTGCACATATAGTGCTGGTACGTATCTCGAATGAGAGTAAACAATTTCGAGAGGTATGGCATCGCGTAAGTTCTAAAGTTCTCGAGGATTTTGTGAGTTCTGAAAGCTTTTGAACGTTGCGAATTTCCTTTTGCCTGTAAATTTAGGCAAAATCTAAACCTTCACGAAATGTGGAAGCTAAGGTGATTTCGTACGAACATGCAATAGTCTGAGGCTTTATTCCCTCTCTCTCTTTCTTTCTTAAAAGAGTAGCGTAAAGCGGTGGCCAATAACACTGTTACGTTACGTGGAATGTGACTATAACTGAGATGACAATAAGTGACATTTTTTTTTCCTTAGTCAAAATAAAAAACGAGCCAGACGGTTCACAGATAGCAAGAGCAGGCCGAGTTATGTATTCAGATGCGCGGCCGGCGATTCTATGTATTCGTTACACGATGTTTTTTGCACATCCATTCTATTTCCAACCTCAAAGCGCGCGCGCACGTGTGAGCTCAGAAACAAATAAACTACATTTAAGTCGCTCATTTGTCTGCATGCACAAGGAGAGAAGGACGAAGCGAGCTTATACCTGTCCCAAAACACAAGCCCCCCCCCCCACCCCCCCTCACAAAAAAAAAAAAACAGCACGTCATTACTAGTGGATTTACACGGCGTCGCCTAACTTACGATCAGCGCCGCCAGAGCGCCGTGCATCGTCTCACAACCAGTGTTAACGGTAACACGTTAGTTTTTTTTTTCCGTAACGCGTAACGTATTTGTTACTTTTTCAAAACGGTAGCGGGTAAGGTACTTGCGTTACTTATTCTGAGTAGCGGGTAACGTAATTACATTACTCGTTACATATTCTTTTCCAACACTTGAAAAAATGTACACTTCAATTTTTTTGTGTTTCTTGGCGCCAAGCCATGTAAACTTCTTATAATTCTGGCCGTTTCCTTTGCTTTTTTTTTCGCGTAAGTATTTAGATGAAACGGCATAAAAGAACAGGAGTTAATTATGTTCAGTTTCTGCATGGGAATAATGTATCTTGAAATGTGGCGCTTAGTCATACCTCTAACGCCAAAAAGTTAAAAGTTAATTCATATATAAACAAAAAGTACCGCAAAAGAAACGTGCGTTACTTTTTTGTCGGTAACGATAACACGTTCCTTTTATTTTCAGGTAACGTATGTCGGTAACGCGTTCGTTTTATTTGCAAGAAACGAGTAGCGTATTTCGTTACTTTTTTTCGGTAACGAGCTTCAGCGTATTTTCCGCTTGCGGCGTGTTGGGGAGCCACTAGCAATGACGTCATGCGCAGGCATTTGTCTTCTCGGTGGTATCGGATGAGCACAACCCCCGGGAGTCACGTTTTACGACTTTTCACGGGGGGGGGGGGCGGGGGAGCGGTTGATCAGATCTGACAAGCCACATATCGATGGCGAGGGATGTTGTCGGCGTCATCGCGAGCCAGGTTGATTTATATCTGTCTCGGTCATATCAGGTATGGTAAAGGTTAAAGATAACGAAAAAAATAAGAAGAAGCGGCCGTGTTTGCTCATCGATGGTTCGTTTATTGCCTTGTCGTGTCCTGCTTTCGAAATGGAAAGCCAAAATATTTTTAGTTTTCGCGGAAAAAAAAAACAACGCGTATTGCTTAAAGATGAAAATCTCGAAGGGAAACATGTTGTTGTTGTTGTTGGTATTGGTTTTGTTGTTGTTCTTGTCGTTGTTCTTGTTGTTGTTGATATAGACGGGGGGTTCGAGGGTAGCAGTGTTGCTGTTGATGTTGCAATTATTAAATGTGAAAAGTAAAATTTTCTCTGAGAAACTGTTATTCTCGCAGAAGCGAGGAAAAACTCGAGGTGGCAGGCGGAACTGGAGCTAAAAAAATTGAAGGATAACTGAAAAAGAAAGAAAAACATTTTGATGTGTCAGCAAGTCACGACATTCGAATGTTATTTGCAGAGAGGGAGGATTGTGCATACCGCCATGAACTATAGACGAATAAAAAAACATGAATTGAGAAACGAAGGGTGGCATATTATTTCATCGGCGATGTAAAATGCCGGTGCTCAAGTTGATAAGGGTACTGCTGACGCTTGTTCTCGAGTCCCACTAAAGCAACAAACAGAAACAACTGACACTAACAAGCCTCAAGTACGTGCGGCATGCACGCGAAGGTACCTTTGTCAGGCCTGCAGTCTCTCGGAGCCTGTTGAGTAAGCTGGAGTGATTGCAGACATGCTGAACGACACCTTCACGTGCTTGCTACATGTGCCTGCGGCTTGTGGGTGTCGGTTGATTCTGTTTGTCGCTCTAGCGAGTCTCGGGCATTAGAGAGGAATTGCGTCAAACTAAAGCTGCTGGTTACCTTCTCCATTTCACCATAAGTCGGTTGTGGTGAGAACTATTTATTGTAAAAATATATTCTTTCAACTTCCCTAACACGACTTCCTTGCAGCTAATGAGAAGAGGGTGCTAAGGGTATTACGGTATTATCTTCCCTAGAAAAAAACAACCAAGGTTATATATATGTCGGCTTTCACGCCGGGGTGACACTGCTTATACATCATAAAAGAGACAGTGTGCCAACAGATAGATTCGAACGCGAGGCACATCGAGATTGCTGCTTCGAATGGCGCGTGGCAATGACTTCAAGAAGGAAACTTAGGCACGCGGCATTCGAACCTCGAATATTGCGGTGACTCTCGTCTGGAGACCGTCTTTTCCATAACGTACGAGCAGCTGACCCCAGCATTAAAAGCTATACCAGATATAGAAACACGGACACACACACACAACACACACCACCTAAAACGCAAGGACACGCCGGTTTCACCGAAAGCTTGATTGGTTTAGCCCGATGATGGCAGAGGTGAAGAAAGATATCCACTATAGTGTCTCAGCTACAGCTCTGACATACGGTGAAACAGTGTGACAGTGTCGATGAGTACCTCCTGGTGGGCCATTTTTATGTTTAAAGTTTGATGAGTTATCGTGGCAAGTTCCGATCATCTGATTAGCGCTACGCAGTCAAAGAGATTGCGACGTAAGCCAATAAAAACCACGATGAACCAATCACGGAGCAAGCAGCGCACGACCACGATAGTCCACGCCCTGCGTTGTTAAGGCCTCGGTGACTATACGGCATGCAAGTTCGTCCGCTCTTTGTGCACCTCGTGCTTGTTTACTCACGAAATCCGTCCACGCGCCCTTGTCTTCACCCCTGACCGCAGCCAATGACGGCGCGCGTTTGGTTGCCTCGTCATCGTGCGTTCCCTATGAGACCAACACATGGTGTTTACAAACAGGCCCGCTTTTCCCACACCAAGTGTGGCACTGCGCGATGCACAGAAACCAAATTTAGGAGGAGTGAAGTGACTGCACATGCGCAGTACCCTATAGAAGCGCCACCGCAGTTGCGTGACGTCAGTGAGTTGAGTTGGTCTATACGCGTTATCTGTGTTGTCCTTTAATTGGCGTGCCCCTCCTCGTGTTCCGATGCGCCAAACACGCCTTTTTGGAGCACTTGCTGCCCGTATAGTGAAGCCAACAGAATGCAGAGTGCCCCGCTGCGATACACCGAGAAATCACGTGTCAGAATCCTGGCGCTGGTTGTTTAGTTGGAACGCCGCACATAGGTTTGCCCCCCGTGCAGTCTAAGTTAGGGAAAAAAATAAAAATAAACACTTCGACGCTTGTCCTTGAACAATGTAAGGCGAACTTGTGGGTCGTGTAACGTTCCTACTTGATTTATTCGTGTTTACCAGATACGTGGGTGGCCCCAGACGGGATAAAGATCAACGTCTAACATGAACGACACCCAATTGATCGCATATCTCGCATTCCGGGCGTAAGACTCGTCGATCATTTAGTGGGGCCGCTAATGTCACGGTCGGAGACAAACGAGCGCATGTTTGAAATTCCTAAACAAGACAAACAACGTTTTAAAGGAGCACGCGGGTGCTGGGTGTTTTTTGTTATTATGGGTGCGTCTCTTTGTTGTTTTCTTTTTACTTGGCTAGTTCGTGTTTTGGTGGCAAAGTTTTAATTAATGCGTCTCGTGTCTAGTCTTGGAGGTTGTATTTAGCTTCGTAAATCTCGTTTAAGAAATTTTGTAAAAGGGGAGAGGGGAAAGGGATTCTGCGAGGGAGTTGGGAAATCTTGTTGGAGCGAAGGATGCACAAAACAAACTTTAAGGGTGATGGAAAATGCTACGAAAATATGTAGTAGGAGCGGAGCTTATGGCTTATGCATAGACACATGTTTCACAGGTGAGAGTCATCACTTAGGGTCTTCAGCATTGCAGCTTTCCACAAACAGCCGAACAGAAATATATCCTTGTTTCTTTCGCATTTCCAGGAAGCTTTTGTTAAAAAAACGCAAGTAATTGAAGTGTTTTTTTTTTAAATGGCGAGGCATATTTTTTATCTACTTTTCCCCTATAAGCAGCAACTTGTTTCCATAAAAGCGAAAGATTACGTCGGCCAGAAAATTTCACGTCATATCTTTTGATATCTTCAATAATTCTTTTTTTTTGATTCTCGGTTATCATTAGTGCAAGGAGAAAAATAATTTAAAGGGGGACCTCCTCCGGCATCGTCTGCTATTTCACCGCCGTCTATCGTCGTCTGCTATGCCGTGAGACGCGGACACGGAAGCTGCGCGTCGGCGTCCATTTTCGCCTCTGTCCGTCTGCTATTCATCCGCCGCCTAAGAACTTCTGCAACGCTCAGAAGACGCGACTATGAAAGCGGCGTTCTAGCGTTCCAACATGCACCAGCCACGGTCCAATACAAGCATCTGTTAGGGTCTATTGATGCACGTAATAGGCGGCCGAGAGAACTAAGAAAATCAACAAAATAATTATGCAGACCTTCTAACTTTACCGTTCTTGTTTTGTGTGTTTTTAAATTTTTTCTTCAATCGGTATTCGCGAGCAAGGTGGGTGAGCGTAATGACGCACCATTAAAACGTGACCTTAAAATATTCGCTTTGGTAAGCCAGGTGCACTGCAGAACTTGAAAACTTGCCTTTCGAGGCGCAATAACGGGAACTTACCTAGACAAACTTGCTGTGAGCCGAACGTCCGATTGCTTCCAACAAAATGGTTCTCACATTCTTGCATGTGTAGGTAACTTCTCGGTGTTGAAACCATGGTCGCAATCACAACGGCTGCACAATTCACAAAGCAGAGGGGCCGCGCTTACGGGAACCGACATCTTTATTCGGCATCAATACGCGCACAAAACAATGTCAAGCCAGATGAATCCAAACACTTTATCTGGGACACTAGCCTTAGGCAACGTTATTAGATTAGCTCAGTTACGGAACTGCTCATAGACGCTGCATGCACGAACAGTACCCCCTCACTCACCACGACTCGCCCGGAGTCGCTCGACGCGCCGCCGGACGGCTGCTTTGGTAACTGTAGGTCGGGATACGTTCGTTTCAACGTTACTAGAAACGTAAAAACCAACGGAAAAAACTCATTTTGTAGTGAATTTTATTAGAGTTTAATTCAAAACGAGGGGCGCGTGATGTTTTTTTTTTAATTTTTAGTTTGCAAGGTTTGCAGCACAATTAATATTGTTTTTATACAATTATGCCTCAGCGGTGATTTCAGGTAGCACGTCCCATAGAGTTATTACAATAAACGATAGAGGCTCAGCTGGCGCTAGTGTCTACGGGACTTCCGGTTGCAAATTGAAGCAGACAGCATGCAGTCTACTTTTCCAGCCTCCCTGTGTATTCCTATGGGAAAACGCGCGTGAATTTTGTCTCTTCGCCGGAAAATAACACGAATGACTTTTGTCATATCGGTTGTAACGGAGAGTATGTACCTTTATTGGTATTGTGAAAGTGTAATTGCTTTAGTTACAGCATTTTTCTTTACCACTGAGCGGTGTTAAACTTCGCTCTATTTCAGGCCCAAACCCCTGTTTCAAGGAAGGTATGTGAAAACGAGCGACGGTTCTAAGCAAACTAACGATCGAAAGGAATGTAGTGTGTGTTCAGGTTCGCTAGCATTTCGGTGGTGCTTATATATTGCTAATATGCCCGTCCTGTCATTGGATGAAAATGACTCCGTCGTGCGCATCTTTACGATCGGTTAAAGAAACATTCGAACGCAAAAAATAAAGCACGTGAGCTACGAAAGGTATGTCTTTTTATTATTTCCCATGTCGGGCAGTTTTTATCGGGCACCTGCTCTCTGGCTCCCCTTATTTGCAAAGATTTGGAGCGTGCAGGTGATGCTTTGAACCATTTGAACCCAGAACAAGCATCTTCACAGTACTTATTTATTGCAAATCTGACTATATTACGTGACTTTCAATTTATTTCGATCGTCTGCAAGCACAAGGAGTTACTTATCCAGTGTTACTGCGTAGTTCTTGCCGTCTCTCTCGGTTTTCTACATGTCCTTCGTTCGTTTGGCACGTATATCCCCCATGTTGGAAAGCGTCGACGCCGTGTTCGCGCTAACAGTGTCCGACAGTGCACAAAAATACACGTACGAAGCCGTTTTAGCACCGTTTTTAATGCGATGAATTTGAAAGAAAAACGCCGTAACTGACCATTTATTTCGTCTGCGTGACTGAGAAATGTTCCAATGTGCCTAGTACGTACAAGTTATTCGTGATATTTGCTCTTATAATCGAGCGCAGAGAGAAAATGCACTCGCTTTTTCCCATAGGAATACATTACCGGAAGTCAAATTTAGACTGCTTGCTGTCTGCTTCAAAATGCAACAGCACACTAGCGCCAGCTGAGCCTCTAGCGTTTATTGTAATAACTCTGGCACGTCCGACCTGAAGCATCCTAACGTTGGCGATATTTCGCGGCGCGTCCGCTGGGAAGACGGGGCTGGCACTTCCCGTAACCCTTTCCACCGTATCTGTTTCGGCTCCGAAATGGCCGATTGAAGCCAAAATAGATGTCACGTGCAGTTCCTCGAGTGACCGCTGCAGGAGAAATGGCGGCGTTGTGGTCGCCATTTGGCGCTTCAGCTGTGCTCTTGGAACGCACTAGGTTATGAAATAAAATATAGATAGCGCTCCGAACGACGCCAGGCGGATTGAAGTGAGTCAGGGGGGTACCCCTCGCGGGAGTTCCCACAACTGAGATAATCTGGTAATGCTGACCTTAGGCCGTTGCCGCCACGAGATTAAGCATGCGAACAGCGCTTCCGAAAGGGCGCGTTTGCTGCAGTTGTTTACTGCAAACTACGTCGCTTGAGGAGATCTTATCTCTAAACCCCTTTGTGAACTCAAAACCAATCGCACTAATAAAAATTGACGAGCTCGTTCAGCACACCGCAGTCGCCGGCAGCCATGTTTCTTAACGTTTCAAAGCAAAGCAGGAGAAGCCATCTCAGGATACATTTAAAAACAATATTGATTCTATCTTAAATATTGTTCTGCTCAAACATAAAATAATAGTCAATTAAAACACTATTAACGGGATGAAGATACGCGTTTACAGTCAACCTTTCACACGTCAATCATCTCTCCAGCCAATGAGAGATGAGAGCAGCTTGGAAGCACAGGGCGGGGCTTAGTGGGCTGCGAGCCTCCACCTAATCTGCGCCTAAATTTTGACTAACAACGTAAATCTTTAAGAAAAAAAAAAAGACCGTGGATTTTTTTATATTATTTGTTTTATTTATGTGTTTTCTTTTTTGTTTGCAGTGAACCTTCATGTTTAGACGCAGCTGACGCTACAAGTTAATGGGACAAAATAAGACAGTGTCAAAAGCGCTCCATCATGGTTGTTATTCGCGTTTCTGGTATGTGTTCTTTCATCGCTGAATCAATCATACACAAAACAAAATACCTAGTGATTGGCTCTTTTAATGCTGATTGATTGGTGCCATTACCTCTTAGCGTAGGCTGCGTAGAATATAACTTTCATTTTTCCACTTTAAAGTTCTTAGAGTAATAGCTGTCTTTTTGTCATATACTATAGTTTGAAACTTTCTTTAGCCTAAAAAAAAGCGGGAAACGCCTTCTTATATTTATATTCATCATTAATTTAGGACTTCAGACAAACTAAGACAAGCGTAAACATTTCTCACGAATAGAACGCGAGTACAGCCAACTTCTTTCTAGTTGCCAAAAACAGTCCGAAGACATGCATGCAGAAACGCTCCTCGTGGCGGACTAAAATCGCCCAAAGGTAGGGAGAGAGTAAAGTCGGCGGCAACACAAGGCGCCTTGTATTGTCTTCGTCTTTACCCTATCCTTTTTTAACGTTCGTTTTAACAAAAACCCGGCGGTGTCTTTCGTTTGTCAGCTACATGCAGAGAGGAAGAAAGAGGGAGAGAGGGTGACACGTACTTTGACGCCCTATTGGTCCGAAGCGCTGACGTCAGCACGCGTCTACCCATTTCTTTTCCCTCTCTCCCCGTAGTTAACAAACTGAAAGACACCGCCGGGTTTTCTTCGAAACGAGCCCTTTGGTTTTTCGTCAAAGTCACGCGCACAGGGGGAGCGGAGCCAAAGAGGAGGGAGCGCCGCGCAACACTCCCTTAGATAACAAAGCCTTAGTGCTGTGTGAGATGGCGCCATCAGAGAAGGCCAACGCTGGACAGAAATCGGAAACGAGTGCCGCGTCAGCGCTCGGCTTCGAGCGCTGACGTTGCACTCAGAGACCAACGTTGACGTAATCGTAGTGTCCAACCTGGGCCCAGCGTTGGCATTCTCTGATGAAGCCATCTCATTCAGCACTACGGCTTTGCTATCTAGGACGTGTGTGCGCCGCGGCGCAGTGGAATGCGGGCGCAGTTGCGCCACTAAGGTCAGTAGCACCCAAAGCAGTAGTCCGTCGCGACCCCCGTCCCCCCCCCTCCCTCACTATCTCATGGCCCACCACGACACCCCTCCCCTCCCCCCTTTCACTGCCCAGCAGCACGCAAGGTGCCCCCCCCCCCCCCCCCCACCTTTTGTGACGCCACTGTGAGCGCGTGCACAGTAGCCACCCTGCCGTCGCCGGTTTTTCTTCGCTCTGGGTTTCTGTGAGGTGCGGTGCGTCGGCTGTGATGTGTGTGTGTGTTGTTAAAACTATGGATGCGGTTCCCTCCACGAGTGATATTAATTACCGTATCCAAGGGAAGCGACGCACTCTGACAAGCAGAAACTATAGAAAAGGGGTGAAAAAATTACAGAACGATCCATCGGTGGATTCTTTAGCAATGCGTTAGCTCAATCTTTGGAAACGCCACACACGTCCTCTTTGGGAAACGCTAACACTGGCCCCGTAATGAGGCTTAAAAAAAGGTAGCAAAAAATAAAAAAAGCAAAAGAGAAAGGAAAAAAAAAGAAGAAAAGTGAAGGGGTCAGTGTTTGCATTTCTTAAAATGAGACGTGTGTAGCGGTTTCAAGGGTCACACTAACGCATTCCTTAAAAATCCACCAATGGATCTTACTCTAATTTCATGGTGCATTTAGTGCGTAATGAACCAACCAGCCCAACTCGCCACTTTATTGCAATCCTCATGGGTTTTTTCCAGGGTCATGCTCAGCGACGTCGACTGTTTCAGCTTAGAGCGTATTATGAGCAAATATTCATCCTTAATAAAACTACGGGGCGCTATAATGGCAGCCAGCAACCAGGGCTGGCACGGAGAACTATTTCTGAAAAGACGTGCCCTTGCGTCTACCTGCCCACAGAGCTCTCGGAAAGCCAATGATTGGCTCGGCGAACGAACTTTTTACCTAGAAATAAAGTGCGCAACGTGCTACGAATTAAGCAAAGCGTCAACACGTAATACGCCGTAATATGAGTCTAAACATATTTTCGCTCTTGTTTCTCGTCGCGATTGCAGATACAGGCACTTACAATGTCTCCGCGGGACAGCAGAAACAATAAGGGTCCGTTCACATACGCGCGACCTCTTAGAACTGAGTGCCTTGGAACCTCTTGATATCTCTTACGACGAGAAGACTCACTGCCGCCATCTATTGGGTAGCAGTGTAAACTTGGCAGTGCGGCATATTTTCTATTTCTCTCCCGCCTTATCCTTTCTTTCTTGGCTCAAAAAAACTTTTGTCAACGTTATAAACGAGCCTTTTTCATCGATATCGATATTACGCACATTTGACCTCGGAAATCCCGCAAAAGCTTAGCTCCTGTGAAATGCAGTTCCAGGGTCATCGCATAGATGGCGCCCGCGTGCCATTGTGTTCTCTCGTCCTAATAAATTTTAAGAGGTTTCAACAGGTCTCGTCTCTCTCGGTCGATACTCGGTTGCAAAAGTGTGAACGGGCCTCAACCCCAATGTTTTTCCCCAAAAAATTCACGTGATGCGTGTGTCAATTGTGGCAAATAAATGAGGTATATCCAGTTAGCGTGTACTGAAGAACTGCTTGGCACAGAAAAACCAAAAGAAAGAAATTTGGGCGCAGATAATGAACAACAATGTGTTTCACATACGTAGATCCTACAAAGCAACTAAAGGCCCGTTCAGACACTTGCGACTTGTTAAAATCGAGGGCCGCAGAGATGGCGCCAGCGTGCCAGTGTGTTTTCTCGTTTAAGAAATTTTAAGAGGTTTCAACAGGTATTTTCTCTCTCGGTCGTACTCGGTTGCAAGTGTGTGAACGGTCCTTAACTTCTCAAGGTAAAAGATACCTGTTAGTACCTTCAGTTACATCGGAATGTAATACCAGGTAACAAAAGCAAGTAACAACTGTGATTTGTAGCAATGGCGGACGCTGCTTTCAAGGAGTGTGTATAATAGTCACCTTTCAATGTTGTCCCATTCGAGCGACTTAAATACTGGTTCCTCTGGGTAACCAAACGAATTGAACTGCACTGTTCCAGATTCTTCAAGCACCCACGCGTCTTCATCCATTGACGAAGGAAAAAAACGCGCAAAAACCAAAAAGAAATAAAAATACTCACCCGAACGTTGTGTTTATTCACAAGCTCTGTCCTTCAAGCTTACGGTCCTGGCCTCATTTCCGGATCCCGCGGGAGCCTAATCCACGTCACACTGCGCGCAACGCCTTTCGCTGACAGCGGTCCGTGTCCAAGAACAACCGAGCAGTACTCGTAGTCGTGTAACGCACAGGATCTCAACGTCAACCCATCTCGTCACCTTGACATTTTGTTTGTGGGCACAAAGGACCCACCTCCTTCGGCCCCAAATGGCGTTCTAAAAGCAGCGTTAGACGCGCAGAGGAAAAAAAAAAGAATAAGTGCCGTCGTCAATAGATTTCTTTCTGGGGGCACGTCGGCCTGGAAGTGTATTAAGACTTGGCAACATCTGGCAGCGTGGAACTTCGCTCGCGGCCTGTCCATTCGGCAGAGACCGAGTCTCGAATGTTTGGCGCAGCTAAAAGCGTAAATTTGTTTTCACTTTGTGTTCGAGGCTGGGCTGGTGGCGCTTTAATTTTCGATTTTCTTTCCTTTGTTTATAACTTTTCTGAAGTTTTACAAATTACTTCTAACCTCTTTCCTTCTATTATTATTCGTAAAAGCATCAGCGTTTTTTACGGCATCAGTAAAAAAATAGTACGATCCGACTTCGCGCCATTGTTATTTGTTTTTCTCTTTCTTCGATATACTCTTTGCTGTGTTATTTGGGCGCGCGGCACACTGCGCTTTCGTTGCAAGAAATGTGCTACGCCCTGCAATTCCTTGGAGCTTTAATGTCCTTGAGGATCACGATTCGCTGAGTACTATATGAAGGGGGGCGAAACGTACTTAATCGCTCTCTCTCTCTCTCTCTATAGCTTCCTCTTTTTTCTCCCCCGTTTCTACTAACTCCCCTTCTCTCTCTCTTCCTTTCTTTCTTTCATAGTATTTCATAATAAACGTGGCAAAAATACAGGGCACCCGTTAACAACATTCCCCTTCCAGGGAGTGGAGTGGATAATGTTGGTAGAGGCAACTTAGAGGTCGATGCACACAATCGAAGAAGAATTTTGACTGATGGAAAGAAAAAAAAAAGAGCAACATCAATGAAGGGTTGAAAAATGAAATAAGATCGACTATAAAAGTATGAGTAGCGTGATTAGCGCGTACTAACAATCATGAAGAACATTTTAAATGCATGGACCATCGACGAAATTTATTGTAGAAGTTAATTTAAAAAAAAGTTAATAATATTTCTTCTCAGACAATTTGTTTAATATTACGCCTTTCACTGAGGAATTTTTACGTAAGAACAATCATTATTCCCCCCCCCCCAAAAAAAAATAATGGAGGTAGGAGATATTTCTATACAGGTGCTCTGCCAGTTGTGGCAATATAATTGTAAAGAATCAGCGATATACGGAACAAAGCAGTAGGCGAGTGCCGTACAGATCTGAAACTGCTGAAGATCAGAGAGAAAATATGGTCCAGTAATTAATTTTCTAAATCGGTGAAGCTAGCCATGAGACGGTCCATGTAAACTGACGGTGATGGGTGAGCCACGAATAAATTAAAATTAGTGAGAGAAACGACAAAACACAGGAATGAGCATATAGGAAGCAGTTCGAAAGCTAATGTTTAAGCATCCCTATGCGTTCTATCACGACGTAAACATAGAGATAAAGTTGACTTCTCCAGAGTTGCACCAGCTCCTCTTGAGAATTTGAATAGTACCTTTATTTTTCAACAGAAACAATGTTACGAAAAGGTGGCACGAGAAAAAACTGCTTAAACGTTTGGAACGGGGGTAGTCAGAGGTCGGACGCAGGGTCGTGCCCGTGGAAGCTCACATGAACCGGCCAGCAGTCCCGAAGAGGAGGCTACGGCCTTGGCTGTGAAGAGGAGGCCGTTCCCGTTCGGCGCCTTGACGTCGCTGCTTGCGAGGTTCCGGCCCGCTAGCCAAGCAGCAGCCAGTTTGTAAGTAGACCGATGTCCTGTCAAGACCGCTTAGGCCTTGGCATGATAGGCGGAGCCTGGGCCTAGTTTGTTCGATTCAGACGAGTTTTCTCGGTGTCAATGGAGGATCTTCCGAATTTCCGGTTCGAAGAGCCTGGCGTTCGGCGTTCAAACGTCAGGCCTTGCGCGAGGGTAGACGACGCTTTGTTCTCTTATTGAAGGAGACAGGGAGAGAGAAAGGCCTTTGAACCTACCCACTGATCACTCCCAATCAGAGCTCGGCTCTGACATCGCTGCTGCTCGTCTCCCTCAGTTTATCTCCGTATACAGCCGAACATTCTATTCGTGAAGATAGTTTGCTTGAACCACGAACAAGGAACTGGCGTCCAATGAATTCGATCTATAGGAAGTGTTCACTAGATGCCGTCATTTGAGTGCGGAGTTCACAGCGCATGCTCAGACCGAACTCTCATTTGCTGGGCGCTGCTAAGAGCGGCAATCTTGATGGTGTGGAATGCACGTTACAAAATAAATGTGGAAGCTCGCCGTCGGCAGGCGCTCGGCAGCCGTGGACTCAGCTATGGCCGGCGGTGAATACTTCTGATTGGGGGCATTGACTGGACACCATGAGCAGGCGCTGCTTAGACGCATGATCAGGACGAGGCTCAAATTAATGGGCTGCTAGACCGGGCAATCCTGATGGTGTAGAATGCACGTAGTACGGCGTAACTGAACCAAAGCGTACAAG
>JAZHYW010037477.1:0-17143 GCA_037355805.1 Ixodes ricinus
TCCTTCAGAAGATCTGTAGGTCTCGATCGTTTTCTAGTCCCGGAAAGCTAATCCCCGTCGACGAACCCGAAGCCCGATCCAGCCGCCGCAACCAAGTTCTGCCTCCGGAGTTCGGTCAACTGCCAGAGCAGCCGAGGAAGACGAAGACGCCAATGATAAAGACCGAGTCGCAGCAGGCGTCGTTTACCTCCCCTTTTCGCCTTCGGACACTGGCACCGTTTCACGGTGAGATTCATGAGGACGTTGAAGGCTGGCTCAACCAGTACGACCAAGTGGCGCAACACAAAAATTGGACACCAGAACAGCGCCCGCAGGACCTCTACTTTGCATTAGAGGGCACAGCTAAGCGTTGGTTCGGTTACCACGAGCCAACGCTAACATTCTGAGATTTCTGCAGGAGCGACTTTTCTGCGGACGCTCACCACTCAACACCGACGGGTGAAGGCAAAGGACCTCCTTCAAATGCAAGCCCAGGGCACCAACGAATCCGTCACGAGCTTCGTTAAAGACGTCTTGCGCCTGAGCAGCCGTGCCAACCCACAGACCACAGACGACAGAGGTCACGGGTCCTCATGAGCGGGGTGAGAGACGATATTTTTGGAGGCCTCGTATGCAAATCGCCAACCACCGTCGAAGCCTTCGTCATGGAGCCAACAAACATCAAGCGCGCCCTCCAGGCGGGTGCTTACCACAACCAGCGATATCCAGGCGTCGCTGCATCCACCCTGTTTTGCGGCAAAACTGCCCCTGTTACCCCGGGCCTCTGTAAAATTATCCGGGACGTCGTCCGGGAGGAAATCAGGAAGTTGCGGCAAGCCGCTAGTCATCCAGCGACCCTCTCCATCGCTGAGATTGTGCGCGAGGGAAATCCAATGGGCGGTCCAACCTGAAGTTACAGTCAACACGACGCCACCGGAAGAATCGTCGTTGAGCTACACCGCCATGGTCCGACGACCACCGCAAGCTAACGGCCAAGCCACGGCGCCACCCTGACGAGACACTTCGATGCCGCAATATCCTCGACGCCCGAAAGGACAAGTCCATTACGCCCGCCCGGAACGACCCTCGCCGAAGAAGACCGACGTGTGGAGGAAGAAGAAGGTTTTTATTTCGCAAATTTCATATGTACAAATGCTGTGAATGGCATCTGGATCCATAGCCACAAGGCTAGTTTTGGATCCATACAAAAAATGTGCTTTTTTTTTCAATCCAAGTCAGGAACGATGCGAGAAATACGCTAAAAAAATGCAAGAGTGCTAAAATATGAAATGAAAGCAAAGATGCGAAACAAAACAAATGTATAAAACTTCGGACCTATACGGGGAGTCAAAAACTACATGAATACATATTATGTTCAACAGAACAAACAAAGATTCGAAAATGTATAAAACTTCGGACCTATACAGGGAGTCAAGAAACTAACATGAATACATATTATGTTCAACAGAACGAACAAAGATTCAGCTAGGTGAACTATAATTGTCAGACATTATATAGGTTTTTATTAATTGTTCATTTTGTGCCAGACATTTTATTGAGTGAGGTAGATTATTCCATATTTTTGCCCCGATAAAGGGAAGGCTTCGACGTCCATATGTGTTAGATATTTTAGGCAAGTTAAGGTTACTATTGTTAGCATGCCTTGTATTTCTATTAGGAAAACTCAGAATAGAAGAGTGATACGGAGTGTTCGTATATATTACCCTTTTGACCAGTATTGCAAGTTTGTGATCTCTAGCTTGAATAAAGCGCATGATGTTAAGTTCTTTAAAAATTGGTGAAGACGGGGCAGTTCTCGGTGCTGATGCTATTATGCGCATAGCCCTTTTCTGTAATACAATAATAGGTGTGCAGTACGATATATAAGTGTATCCCCATGACTCCACGCAGTAGGTTAAATGCGGGTGGAAAATGCTAAAGTAAATTAGGCGCAGCGTTGCTTTGTTAAAGTGTTTTCGTGCTTGGATCAGCGTAAAACATCCAAAAGATAGCTTCTTGCAGACTGCTTCTATGTGATTTGCCCAATGCATTGATGAGTCCAATGTCACACCTAAGTATTTATATGTGTCAACCTGGCAGAGAGTTTTGTCACTCACCTGCAGGTTACACACGTTAGATAATTGCTTTTGACGTGAAGAAAAATAATGAATTTAGTCTTCTTAATGTTTAGCACTAATTTATTTGCGTTGAACCACCTTAACGTTCTCGCGAGATCTTCATTCGCAAGGGTTTCGGCTTCCGCCACCGAGTTGCAGCTGATTAATAGTGCTGTGTCATCAGCATACAGTATTGTTTTTGCATGAGTAATTGAATTAGCATAGTCATTTACATATAAAGAAAATAAAATAGGACCCAGAACAGAGCCCTGTGGCACTCCAGCCTTCACGTCTTTCAGAGTTGACTTTTCGTTAAATATGTCTACAAATTGCTTTCGGTTTGCTAAATAGCTACGGAAGAAAGAAATTGCCGGACCTCGGAACCCATAACGCTCTAGCTTATTCAGCAAAATGTTGTGGTCTACGCAATCAAAGGCTTTTTTAATGTCGAGAAATACACCTATGGTAATCTGACCCTTATCGAGAGCTTGGTTTATTATCTCGGTTACAGAATGAACTGCGGTGTTAGTAGAATAATTTTTGCGAAAGCCATGCTGCTGTGATGCCAGTATTTGGTATTTTTCAATAAATTCTATTATTCTATTAGCTATCAATTTCTCAAACAAAATATCAACGGCGGGTAAAATTGTAATTGGGCGATAATTTTCCACAGAGTTGGGATCATCACCTTTATAGATAGGTACAACTCTACCAACTTTCAATTCATCTGGGAAAACACCACTGAAAAATGACTGATTAAATATTTTTTGTAATGGTTCACTCAAGATATCGATATTGGCCTTCAGTATATTAACAGATATCTCATCATGCCCTACTGCTTTGTTCGAGGACATTTCTTTAGTGATATGAATAATTTCTTCTCTACTTATTTCTTTAAAGACAAAGCTGTTTTTCAAAGGCGTCGGCAAAAAAACATCATCATTATGACCAACACTAGGCCTAACATTGCTGCTTATGTTAATAAAAAAATCATTGAATTTTTCTGCGAGAACTGCCTGGCTACAATTTAGAACGCAGAGGTCAGGTACTACGCGACATTTCTGGGACGATTTCGTAACAGAATTAATGATGTTCCATATTTCTTTCGAATTTCCTTTTGCTTTCAAGATGCGGTTGCTATAATACTTCTTTTTTTGTTTGCGCATTAAGGCAAGTGAGAGGTTGCGTGTAACTTTGTATTGTTCTTTGTAGTACCTACTATCCCTATTTTCCCTCATCTTTTGTCGCAAGTGTTCCCTTCGTTTTATTACATCCAGTATTTCTGGGGTCATCCAAGGGCAAATAGGGTGTGTAAGATAAGAGATCCTACGGGAGTTAAAGTTTATTTTAACACAGCTACACTTTAAGGTATCGGAAAACTGTTTATAGGCGTAGTTAATATCACCGACTACGGTTTGAGTGAAGTCTTTTTCTAGTATAAGTTGTCTGGTTTTCTCAAAATTTACCCTTTGTATATTACACGGAAGTGGCCTATCAGACAGGGGCTGAGGGTTAGGAGCAATGATATAGACGGGAAAGTGGTCTGCAACGTTTTCGGTGATAACACCGGCATCTACTGATTCCGTATCCAAGTTTGACAAGATATGGTCAATTGAAGAGGAGGAAGTATGAGTCACTCGGGTTGGGTCGATGATATGATTATGAAATCCATATGAAGCTATAAGGTTTTGATATTCATTACTAGAGGAATCAGCTGTGTTTATGTTAAAATCGCCACATATTATGGCTTTCTTACTGCTGGCGGAAAAGCGCTGGAGTACATCTTCCAGTTTTATCAAGAACGACTGTATTCGAGAGCCTGGCGGCCTGTAAATCACACCCACAGTGACTTTGGTTTCCAGTTCAATGAATAGCATCTCGTATTCGCCGGTTTTTGTTTCTGTTATTTCATCCATAGTCTGGTTACAAAGACGATCGATGCCCGTTCTGCTAGCACTACGGGGAAGCCGGCCATATCTACCGCCGTTGCCCCTACCGGCAAATAGGGCTTCGCGGCTTCCACCCGAACGAACCACCTCCACGCTACGGTGAGCGACCGCGGAAGGTCCAAGAGTACCTCCAACGATTTCAGTCTCCTCCGCCTGCACCTCGCCGTGGGTCCCAGGCACCGTCCGCCATGACGTCCAGCTTCGCCGATGCACCGGACTCCGTCGTGAGAGCCTGTTGCCCTTGTCGCGCCAGGAAAACTAAGCGCGGCATCCCCTGGAAATGGAGTGCCATAGACCGACGACATAAAGAGCCTCGCAAAACACCGGAGTCCTCCCGTTCGACCGACGACGTGCATCCGAGCGGCGCTTCTGCAACGGTGCACAAGAGCCTCAACGTGACCTTCGACGGCCGGGACGCGTCGGCACTCGTGGACACCGGAGCAGACTAGTCCGTCTTGAATGGAAAGCTTTCACGCCGTCTTCGGAAAGGGACAACGCCGTGGGAAGGCCCTCAAATACGAACCGCCGGTGGGCAATTCATCACACCAGTGGGGATTTGCACTGCTCGCGTCGAGATCCACGGGGAGACGTTCCCTGTCAAGTTCGTCCTTCTGCAAGGTTGTGCGAGGGAAGTTATCCTCGGAATGAAGTTTCTCTGCGAGTATGTCGCCGTCATCGACTTAAGAGAAAACGCGCTGGCGCTAGGGAAAACCTGCTCCGCTAACCGAGGAACCCAAACCGACGTCATCCGCGGTTCAAGTCCTCGCAAACCACGTGAACTTACCGCCGCGGTCCAGTGTTTTCGTACCCGTCCAAATTGATGAAAGTGTTTGCTGCGAAGTTCTGGCGAGGGGAAGCCTCCAGTTGCTTTTAGAAAGAGGGATTGGTGTCGTACGAGGTATAACAGAACTTTAAGACGGGCACGCCATAGTCCTGGTTACAAATTTCTGAGAAGAGCCGCAGCACCTTACGAAAGGTATCGCCGTAGGCCATATCGGCGAACTCCAGAACTCAGCCGCAATCGCTGCACTTTCGGAAGAGCCGACTCCATTGTAGCATGAGAGAGCGCCGCCGCCAGAACTTGACATCACCCCGAAGCTTCCAGCTACTGAACGAGGACGGCTCGTCGACCTTCTGAGCAGATTTGGCGAAATTTTTGCCACAACATCAAGTGTCTGACAAACCATGGTAGTGAAGCTCCGCATCATTACTGACGACGACGCACTCTCTGTCCACCGGTCACCGTACCGAGTCCTAAAGGAAAGGAAGGTGATTCAAGATCAAGTCCAGGAAGTGCTGGACGACGACATCGTTCACCCTCAGAAATTCGGAGGCGTCCCCAGTCGTCCTTGTAAAAACAAGTACGGAACCCTGAGGTGCTGCGTGTACCATCGTCGACTGAACGTTGTGACTGTGCAGAATGTCTATCCGCTCCGTCGCATTGACGATACGTTAGACCGACTGCGCCACTCCCAATATTTTCAGTTGATGTACCTAAAAAATGGCTACTGGCACATTAATGTCAACGAACCCGACCGCGAGAAAACTGCTTTCGTCACTCCCGACGGACTGTACGAGTTCAAAAAGTTGTCGTTCGGACTGTACAGTACCAGCCACCTTAAAGCGTGTCATGGAAACCGTACTGGCAGGTCTGAAATAACAGAACTGCTTCGTCTACCTGGACGATGTCCTGATATTTTCAGAGGATTTCGGCGAACACCTGAGACGACTTCGAGCCGTTCTTCAAGCCATCAAGACCGCCGGCCTGTCACTAAAGCCAACAAAGTGTCGGTACGCCTCTGGTGAACTAAAGGTCCTTGGCCACGTCGTGAACAACAAAGGTGTTCTTTCTGACCCCTAGAAGAACCGCATTTACGCAAACGTCTGACTTGAGACGATTTCTCGGACTCTGTGTTTACTAAAGGCGGTTTGTTTGGGACTTCGTCAAGCTGTCCGCACCGCTGACGCACCTGACGAAGGACGCCGCAAAGTTTGAGCGGGCAGAACACCAGCAGTCATTCGATGGGCTCAAACGAAGACTCCAGGCGCTACCGATTATTGGCCATTTCGACCAGTTTGCTGAAACAGATCTCTACACGGATGCCATAACACCGGACTTGGCGCAGTACTGGTCTAAAGGCAGGACGGGGCAGAGCGAGTCATCCCATAAGCAAATCGGACGCTGTCTAACGCGGAGAGGAACTAGTCAACCACTGAAAAGGAGAGCCTTGTTGTCTACTGGGCAATAACAACGTTAAGCCCATATTTGTATTGAAGTCTTTTTCGTGTGGGAACAGGCCATCTCTCGCGTTGCTGGCTCAAGAAACTGAAGGCCCCTCCGGACGCTCCACCCGGTTGAGCCTACGACTGTAGGAATACGACATGACCGTTGTGTCGAAGTCCGGCCGGAAGCACAACGATGCCGACTGCCTGTGAAGGGCATCATTCGAGGCCAGTCCTGCTTGCACCGAAGGCGACGACAATGAGTGTTTCCATGGCGCTCTGGATGTCAGCCACATGGCAGCACTCCAACAAGACGATTCTGAACTGCGAGCACTCATAAACCACCTAGAGGGACAAACTGGTTCGGTTCCTCGTGGTTTCTTACGAATCCTGCCTATCTTCTTCGTACGGCAAGGGGTGCTGTACAAGGAGAACTTCGTCAACAACAGTACAGCGTGGCTGTGGATAATTCCTTCCAGCTTCCGAGAAGAAATCTTCCTAGGAGGGCATGACTATCCAACGGCTGGGAAAATTGGCTACATCAGGACGCTTCTGATTCTGATGTATACTGCGCTGCGAAGTTACACTTAACACATGAAGACGAAAACTGTGATATGATATGAACGACAATTAGAACATGACGTACTTGTGAATGCGCAGACTAACAACTGTTTATTTTTCGTTTCTTCTTCTTCCTTCTTCATACCATTCTTTGGAAGGATGAAGATTGCCTAATAATTTAATGAATTGAAAAATAATGTCTTTACGTGAAATTACAGGCTGGGCGGGACTGAAGTTTAAATGACGCGCAAGTATCGGAGTTCAGGACGCTTGCCAGGATTCGGGAAAAGCACCACTGGCCGAGGCTACCGAAGTCCGTTCACCTATATACTGGATCATGCCACGAGTGCAAGGGACGCAAGAAACAACGGACGAAGCCGTCAGGAGTTCTGCATCTGATTGCTCCCCCGCCCACGCTGTTCCATCAGATCGAAATGTTTTTACTTGGCCCAGTTCCGCCGTCAACGTCGGGAAACTGCTGGCGATCGTCGTCACAGATTATCTCACGCAGTACGCCGAAACAAAATTCCTTCCTTCAGGGGCTGCTGTTCTGAAGATAACGTCCCTCGCACAGTCTTGCAGAACGATTAACTTCGAACGATACGTCTCGCCGCAAATTTCGACGCGAGCAGTGCACCTTCCAACAGGCGTGATGAGCGGTTCGTATCTCCGGCCCATCCCACAGCGTCCTCACTTTTCGCAGGTGGCGAGCGAGCCTCCCACTCAAGACTGAGTAGTCTGCTCCGGTCTCCACGAGTGCCGATGCGTTATGGCCGTCGATAACAACGTTTAGGTTGTTGGGCACCGTTGCAGAGGCGTCGTTGCGATTGCAAGTGGCGTCGGGAGAGTGGGATTCGCTCACGGCGTTCTTAGAGGCTCTTTACTCTGGTCGTCTTCGGCAACGCCACCTCCACGCGTTGCCGCACTTAGTTTTCCCCGCGACGCACACGGGGTGGGGGGGGGGGCAAGCTTTGTCGGCGGGACCGACGAAGGGGCGATGCCGGACGTCGTGGGAATGGTGAGCGGGATCCCCAAGAACGACCCGGCGCTAAAGATGGCGGACGGCGCAGGTACTCTTCGACGTCCCTTGGTCGTTCTCCCAGGCGGGGCGAGGGCCGTTGGGCGCAAACCCTCTCAGCCCCATCTGGTGGAAGCTGCACCGTCGGTACATGGTGCCGGCCTCCCCGCAGTGGTAGCATATGCGGCGTCGGTCAGCCGTTCGCCACACGTCGGTCTTGTGGAGTGCACGGGGCTCCTGGCAGGCGTACTGGACCTGGTCGTCGTGGCGTCAGTCGTATTGTGGCGCAGGAGACTGACGTCGGGGCGGCGCGACATAGGCGTGAGGAGGAGGCGGTGGCCGTCGGGCCATTGCGGCGTAAGTTAGCGTGGGTTCCTCGGGGACTGCCACGCTGATGGGAGCCTCTGGTTGGAATGGCTCTCTGGAGTTCTTCCCGCACGACCTCGGCGATGGAGATCGAGGAGGGGCGATCAGCGGCGTGTAGAATTTTCGGAGCTCTTCCGGACGATGTAGCGGACAATTTCTCGAAGGTTGTCAGCGCTGATGCCGCCCTGGTCGGATCGGGAAGATGCCAGCGTCGAAGCAACAGGCGTGCCGGCGAGTCGGTTGTAGTGGCTGGCTCGGATCGACAGGGCACGCTCGATGTTAGTTGCTTCGGCAACGAATTCATCGACAGTAGTTGGTGGGTTGCGAACAAGGCCGCCGAAGATGTCACTCTTCACGCCTCTCATCAGGACGCGCAGCTTCTTCTCCTCGGTGGACTGAGGGTCGGCGCGGCTGCTCAGGCGGAGGACGTCTTCAACGAAGCTGGTGACCGTTTTGTTGGGGCCTTGAGTCCTTATTTGCAGGAGGTCTTCCGCTCGCTGTCGTCGTTGCTGGTTTGTGAATGTCTCCTTCAGGCCGGCAATACAGGTGTCCCACGACGTAAGTGAAGCCTCGTGGTTCTCGAACCACTGCCTCGCGGTACCCTCCAAAGAGAAGTAGAGGTTTTGGAGGCGCTGCTCAGTGGTCCATTCATTATGGCGGGCTACACGTTCATAGTGCAGAAGCCAGTCCTACCCATCCTCGTGGATCTCGCCATGGAAGGTCGTCGCGGTGCGCTGGGCGACGGGCAGGTAGACGACTGCGGTGGCGGTCGGGGTCTGCGACGACTGGTGGTCCATCGTCGGCCTCGCTGGCTGCTTGGTATTGATCAGCAGATGTCTGAACTCCGAGCGTAGGCCTTGGGTGCGGCGACTTAATCGGGTCTCGGTACACTCTAAGAAAAATGGAGGAAAGAGGAGCAACGGCGCGTCTTCCTCCCTCCTACTGGCGCGCCCCCAAGCGGACACGAGAAAAAGGGAGGAACGAAACGTTTTTCTCCTTCTCCATGGCAGACGGGAGAAAGCTTTCGCCCTCCCGACTTATATTCTTTCGGTTTCGTTTTTCGACCACGTCGCGCACGTTGTTTAAGAAAAGTTGTTGAGTTGATTGAGCTTCAGCGGCAACGAAGGCCGCCGTTAATTCCGTCTTCTAGTCCAAACGTGCAGAACATTTCGGTTGCATTGATGTTTTTATCACTAATTTTATCAAACGAGCAAACGAAGCCGCTAAAAACAGCGAAGTTCCGGAGCAGTGCCAGCAGAGCTACGTACACTGGGTAAGATCGCCGTCTCCGGCTGATCGCGCAACCCACGCCGGCCCACGCGGAACTACAGTAGCGGAACCACGCGGATCTGTGTCGACGCTTGTTCGACGTTATGGAAATCGCAGAACTGCGTCCAAGACCGGCAGGTTTTGCTGCCGGCTGCCTGGGTGCCTTCCGTGCTGAGTTCGGTTCTGTTTTCCGATGCCGAGTGCCAACCGGCAATCAACGTGGCTTCGTATTTCTGCGTGTCAGCACACATAGCAGCAACATCGTGATGGCAGTGTTGTGCGTTGTGAACAGAAGACTGGAATTATCGCCGATGCGTAATCCGTGTGTTCGCGTATCAGTGGTGTAACAACCAGATGAGATGATCAACTGCGTAAACTGTCGGGCATCCCGATGCCGCTGGCCGAGCCGTGATCGGAGGGGGCGGGGTGTCGCAGGTTGACATTCCGCTTCACGTTAAAGAGTTTAAGACCACTTGAGGGATTAGGTGCAATCGGTCGGGACGTGCGGATAGTCATGTTGGAACGCTGGTCTGAAAACAGTGCGCCCACTCAGCTGTACTGTGGCCAATGTGACTGTCGGTTGTCTTCTACCCGAGAGCGATTGGTGCCCTGTGGAAAGGACTGAAAGGTACGAAATTGTGACGGAAAGCCCTTATATATACAGTGCGGAATTTCACAGCATTAAAAAAGAATGGTGAGGTAAAATCTAAAAAAGAAAAAAAAAGGAGCTACCTCTTTATTTTTGCTGGTTAAATATACTACAGTTCCTGGAGAAATCTGCCCTTCCGGGTGGCGCGCTGGGATGAGCGCTAAGAAGTTTTCGAGCTCGCCACAGCGCAGCTCAAATACGCTTAACACCTGCCGCAAGTCGCGGCTTTGACTGCATTCAAGTCGATCGAAAAGCGGTTTCTCTGCCCGTGAAGCATCACTTCCAGCTGAGTGAATATCCGCTCTACAGAGATTAATTCAAGACGGCAATTGAAGCCGTGCGCAAGAACAGCACAAATAAGAAAAACAAACTACAGGGTCCGATCGAGAAAAGTAAACCCTACTTTTCGGCCCGCATAAAAAAACTACGCATCGCAGAACGCTCAAACTCCGCCCAAAGGTAGAGCTAGAGGTCACAACCAGATGCCAAAGTTTCAGCCCGATCCGATAACTTAATCAAAAGTTATAAGTGATTTTCTGAAAATTTCAATGGGAAAATGGCGGCCGACGGAGTTTTCAAACACATGGGGCTCTATGGCACCAGAAACCGAAAACGGGCAAAAATGGGCTCCATTTTCCCATTGAAATTTTCAGAAAATCACTTATAACTTTTGATTAAGTTATCGGATCGGGCTGAAACTTTGGCATCTGGTTGTGACCTCTAGCTCTACTTTTGGGCGGAGAATGAGCGTTCTGCGATGCGTAGTTTTTTTACGCGGGCCGAAAAGTAGGGTTTACTTTTTCTCGATCGAACCCTGGGTAGGATAGAAATACCGGCTAGGAAGTGCCGTGCGGGGAAACAAACTCATATTTCGAGCCTCATTATAGCGGCTGATTTATTGGCTTCTCAAATAATTACGGCATGATCGAGCGTTTACTTTTTTAATAAGAGATTCATCCCTGAGCCGTTCGAAGATACTCTCAGGGGCATGTTGACATTGCTGGGAAAAGGTCAACATGCTGGGAATATTTTTATTGCTTATGGAGTCACCGAAGACGTTCCGTACGTTCAAAACGACCAGTATAAAAGACCAGAGTGTCGAACCGAAATTTTTATTGGTTCGGTTTCGGTTCGGGTTCACGAATTTCGGTTCAGCTCCGGTTCAGTTCCGGGGAGCGAAAAATAACGGTTCGAACCGGTTTGAACCGGTTCGAACCGGTTTGAACCGCTAAACTGAGAATATATTTTTCGCGTTCCTTTGGCAATAGGCACCTTTTCTAGAGTGAAACGAGTAACTATATAGCTTTTTATCGTTTGTTGAATCCACTTTTTTTTTGCAGGTACCAAAAATGACTTGAGTTGTTTAATTTCGATGAAACAGTAAATGAAATGCTAGATTAACATATATGACTCAACATCTATTTCTTTTTACCTCAGTCGCACATATTTTACCTGAATATAAATGTTATCAGCCTGGTGGGTCGTCTGAAATGCGCGTGATTAGTAAACCTTTGCGTCGCAATATTAAAAGTCGAATGCTACTGTGCTCTTGTACTTAGAAATTAGTTAGTCAATCATGGGCACGTTCTCGCCATATATATTCTGAAACCTAGATTATAAAATACGTTTCACAATATAAATGATGACGATGCAACCGAGCTTAAAGCAATAATATTGTCAAAACATCAGGAGAGTTTTAGGACAAACCCTTTCAGTCTACCTTTTATAGAAACTCTGAGCGGCAAGCACAACGCTTGCTTTCCTGACCAATATTGTTTGCACTCAGCGCCGTGATGCAGGCGAATAAGAATGCAGAAAAGAGTGACCTTCGTATTCAGTTCGGATATGATTTAAAATAGAGCGCATTGAAGTGCACCTTTTCGACATTGCTTGGCGTTTGATGTTTGTTCTTGACAAGATGCCGGTCAATTCAATTTGTAAATAAGTATCACCCTTGCTAATTGGTAATTTGTTGTTAAATACAACAAAGTGGTATTTCATATTCTACTCGACATTAAAGCTACTTAATTGGTCACTTTTTGACGGTCTGCGTGCGCAATCGTCATAGTTCTGCCACGCGCAACTGTGTATGTACTTTGTTTTCATCCAGCCCACAGACACACAAAATTGTTGTTCATCAAATAAGAAAATCAACAGACTTTTATATGTTTGAGAAGTTGAATATGCGTCAGGAAAACAAGTTATTTAAATCAGCTTCAATATGAAAAAAAAAGGCATAAGTTTCTCCAAAATCACTTATACACGTGTCTCTCGAGGATAAAAACGCCGGAAAAGATTTGCAGAGCATATTTTAGGTAATTTGTACGTGCATTAACTTATGATGTATATATTTAGGGTGATAGGCCCTTTATTTATGTTGTCAAGTCTTTAGGTAGTAAGAAAACATTTGTTATTGTCATCAATAAATTTGACTGTATGAAGTTCACATAACCGCTTCAGACCGACGCGGGAGGACGATACTCGAAAATACGCTATCTGTTGAGTCTGCGGAACGTGCTTATTTGTTCGCTGTTTGGCAGTGTGAAACACCAGGTCGCGGGGTATGCTAAGAAAAACTGTGTGCTCACGTTATTGGGGAGGAGGAGCGACCGTGACGCCCCAAGCGGTTAACTTTAGAACTACACGGATGGGGACAACAAATACAATGACTCAGTGCTCGGCCGACATAACCGAACGCGGCGTCAGCGTTCGGCTGGAGTTCGTGTTCTCCGGTGAGGGGGAGGAGGGGCTCTTTTGATTCCACTCCGGCCTGCATGAACAATGCAGCATGCACGGTCCCAGCTCAGCACAAAAGCCGAAGTGGGTCAAGCTCGCATTCTCTAAGGATAGATCCAGTTAACGTCGCTTTGTCGATTGTTAGTATTTTTTACATTAAACTGTGCCCCGCGCTCTATTGTAGAAGATGACATGTACATGCCCATAAGGCCTCTAGACATGTGCACAGGCCTTGTGTTGAGTAAACACCGAGTATGGGGACAACAAACGGGTCAGAGCCCCCCCCCCCCCCTATAGTTGGATCTCCCGCCCAATAGATCTGAAGGCAAATGCATGAAATGTGCAGAGAGAGAGAAGAGATAATAAATTATATTCTTCTAAATAATACAATGCACGACGCCTTACTGCAAAATGAACTATATAGATGCATGTTTTAAACGTAAACACGTTTGACGGAACTCCGTTTGGTTGGGTCAAAAAGTTGAGAAATACGGACGTCCACAAACCAAGTCCTAAACATTTAGTGACCCGACGTTTCAATAGGTCGGGCTCAATAGGTCGACAGCCACTTAACCGTCGACGTGTGTCAACGGACTAGGGCACTTGAAGAAGAAAAAGTGAGTGAAGCAAACGACACACCGTAGATAGAAAAGAAGCTGATGCTCTCCTCGTGCAAATAGTCCCCCTTGATAAAAAAAAAATTGGTTTTGAAACGTTGGACTTTTACTGTTCAGGACTTGGTTGGTTATGGTGCGTATTTCTCTAGTAGAGATGCGTGTAATGATGTTCCTAATTACACATAAATATCACAAAGAACAGACAATATATTTCTAATTTAAATCACATTAGAACATCGGATTGCACGAGCTCGAAACTTCGCAGAATACTGTCTTGGGAGGCTAAAATGATATTTGGTTTTACGGGCACTTGTTTTCTGGCCTGATTATACAACTCCGTGTTTTATCAATCATTCGCGCTCTAACATTTTATGAGGCTGGAGCATATCATCGCGACACTGCTATATATACTGCACAACTTTACAATTTGGACATCCCCTTTTGCTATACTTTGTTTCAGCTTAAAGGGGCATTGCGAAGGGACGAAGGAACCCAAATGCGCTGCTTCAAACGGCGTGCCTATCAGTGTCAAACATCAGCGTTCAGTGACAACATTTGTCTATAACGTCGGATAATGATGACACAGAATTCTAGAGGTAGAACCGGCTAAATAGGCGGAAAGTACCCCTTTTGATCCTTTCAAGCACGTGACTATCACACATATATTTGCTTGGAACATCCGTAAATTGGTGGGGCGCTCACATCTTCATAACTGGATGTCAATTTCTAACACTTAGGAAGATCGCACATGGTTGTTTCACGCTCTTGTCGTTTAGGTTCTCTATTGGCTCAGACCAATAACGTCATCAACAAAAGAAAATTCGCTTAAAATTCTTAACTTCTTTCAGCTATTATGTTCAAAATACGCAAGGTTTCTTTTTTTTTAATGTTTAATGTGTTGCTAGAGTCCCAGCCACTAATTCAAGCGAAAGCAATGCAAATTTAAAAAAAATGGCCAGAAACGTTTTGCATGGCCCTTTCAAGTCCAGATGCAGTTTATGCTATACAAACACTAAGATTTTGGCTAGGTACAAAGACAAAGTGTCGCGAGAATTACACGAGGCATATGAAATTAGGACCAGTGAGAAGAAATGTATAAGTGACACGTCCCTATCTTTATCTACAAATGAGTTTGAATTTTAGAAACGCGGGCTGAGCAGGCAGAGTTTTTTGTGGCTATATAACGTGTGAAGTTTCAATAAACTGCAATTGAGAGTGCGCCTTATCCTGTTTCCCTTGGTCTGTGTACCTGTATTTTCTTGGCGCTTTTTGTTTGCAATGAACCAACTGGCCCAAATCTCCACTTTATTATGCTACAAGCACGAGCCTTTGGTCCCGATCACTTGCACTGCAGGAGCGCGCGTGCTTGGACGCTGAAAGCCCGGAGCTCGCTTTTTTAGTTTCTGATACGCTCACACTTAAAGTGAAATGGAGTATTGTGTTGAGAGCATCACATTTCAACAGAAAACTGAACAGTTTAACATGGTTTGTATGGGACATCATCGCACAATAAGCGAGTTGTCAGAGATTTCTTTCTGCTGAGAAAATCAAATCCCGAGGTGCAAAATGCACACTACAGAAGGTTCGCGCTCAGTGCAACCCATGTATTCAGAAGCAAAAAATTATTCTTGCTTGGTGCAGCGTCGTGAGGAACGGCGCGAGCGTCTGGCACCCCGAAAACGCGCTTTCTGGCAGGAGTGATTTCGCAAACGAAGTAGTTTTGCAGGATCGCGCTATCTGCTCTGTGCCGAAGATGCGGAGCAGAGGAACCTTTACAACACAGTAAATATTTACCCCCCCCCCCCCCTTAGAGAATACTTTTTATTTCTGAGGGACTCCCTCCTTGGTTTGGGGGTGCCAATTCGACAATTATATTTCTTTCATTTGTTAGTAGTAATTCTCCATTTCTTTTATTTTGCATTCAAAAACTGTGAACTTTAAACAAAACTGCGAGAATTTGAGTGGCTGCCGACTTTCGGCTGTCCCTCAAAGGCCATTGGAATCTTTCTTTTCAGGTATCCCTGCCGTACACACCTGAAATTCTATTTATTGTCAGATTAATAAGCTATATTCAGTCTTTTCAATGCTTCTATTCTCGGGGACAACTTTCTCAGACAGTTCAGCAACAACGAAAACATGTTTCAGTGACTCAAAGATGTGTACATGTAAAATAGTTCACCCAACGATTTTTGAACTTTCAGTAAATACCGCTAAGAGGTAATCCCTGACGTTGATAGCTAGCAAAAGCACCCATTAGTTTTCGTCTCTGCTCAATGGCAGACGCAGAAAAAATAAAGGAAAGAAACAGCTTTCCCCTCCTAAACTCGCTATTAAAACAGGCGGCAATGTGATCTGACGCTAATTGTATACCGCCAGTGTTCATCATAGTCATGTGCTGGGGTTGGCAAAGAATAAAGCATGGGTCGAGATTCAGGCTTTATTAGAGTTCCGCTATTCTCATCTTTGATTGAACACGAGCCACAGGAATGTTTGGCGATGCTGATTGCCAAGAACCCGACCACTCGGCTCAGGCTCATGACAACCGAGTACGTCACGGTGTCGCATGACTCGCGGTGAAAAGTCGTGATGGCTAATGCCCCTGATTAAAAAAGGTAGCGACATCTTCTCCCTCCTCCTTTGACGCACACACCTTTTATCTTTATGTTTTGCTTTTTTACACCCGCGCGTCAACTGTAGCGCCGCCTGGTTTGGCCCAAGATAGCGGACGGCCTTCCTATACTTGAGTCAGAGCGCAGTCAAAGGCTGAAAGACACGCAAATGCATACACACAGGCGAAAAGCGCACTGTCACGGTCTACCAGCCTCGGAGGATGTGCTCAAAGAAAGACGAAGGAAGCCGTGACGTTGCACAGTCGGCGTTATTTGATTGGCGGCATGAGCTCATAGTATACACTGCACTCCGAAAGCATAGGCATTCCTTCTCCCTCCTCCTCTGACACACACACCTTTTATCTTTATGTTTCGCTATTTTACACCCTCGCGTCAACGGTAGCGCCGCCTGGTTTGGCCCAAGATAGCAGGCGTCATTCTTCAAAGGATGTCGCTACTTTTCTGTATAAATGGGCTTCAGTGATAGCATGTAGCGTCACGGTGTCAACAACGCTAATACATCTATATTCCGTTGCAACTCAAGAAGATAGGGCGAGAGAAAAGAAGGCCGCGGAGGAAGGAGCAGACGAAACGTTGGAGAAGAGAGGGGGAAATTGACGTTCTGAATTTAACTCGACTTGGACGCGGTAAGTAATGTGACTACGCCACGGGGCCACGTGACGGGACATTATTTGACAGCATGTCTTGAAACCATGACGTCACGTGACCACGTGACACACAATTAATCGTAGTGCCAATACGAAAGCGCCACGAAAACCCACAATTTCTTATACATTGCAATTCGGTTTATGACAATTTGATCACTACATAGAAATGCAGCTGCCAATTTTTACTTCTCAAACACTCATTTTGTAATTAAAAAAATTACCGTGAACCGTTTTGAACCGGTTACCGTTATATTTTTTTCCGGTTCAGTTCCGGTTCAGTTCCAAGATGGCGGCGAAGATTTCGGTTCGGTTCAGTTCCGGTTCGGCTAAAAATAACGGTTCTGTTCCGGTTTTCGGTTCGGTTCGGTTCCGGTTCGACACT
>JAZHYW010037479.1:0-13979 GCA_037355805.1 Ixodes ricinus
GAGCTTTAAGTAGGTATTAAATAAGAGTGTATTAGTACCCTCTATAGGTATCCCGGGTAACTTAAGGATTTCTGCAGTAGTTTTGCTGCAATTATTATTTTACTGCGTTTTGCTGAGAATAGAAAAGAGAGGGCGCAAAGAGACCGTGTCTAGGAATGTTGGGGATGCTTTTTCGTCATCTTATATTTTTTTACGTACAAGCTCAGATCGATTTTGCTTCGAATTTAGATGTTTGCCGAGTACGAGAGTTACGATTATTTGCTAATCTATATAGACCTAAAAAAAAAAACACACGAAAAAAATACCTTCTGCGCGTTGCCGTTTTTGTTTGCTGGGCTGGAGAACGCCTTCTGAACATTCGCTGTTGCTCTGTTGTGCGGTATATCAGACGCTGCGGATGCGTTCAGAGCTCAGTGACTCAGCGTTCTTCGCGCAGGTGATAAGCGCTCGAAGGGTCTAAACTGACCAGTGTAGGTCGTAGCATTTACCTTGCATCACCTTTTACAAGTAAAGATAACCAGCACGCATGACGACGCACTATTTGCAGGAAGGATATGGTGCTCAATACTCGGCGTAACATCAAATCAACTAATTTTTGCACATTCTTCACACGCTGCGGGGAGTAGTTCTTACAAGGTTTGGCTGTCGATGTTAGAAGCGATGCTTTTGGCGTTTGAGACGTCTACGCATTGATAAAACATAGTAACGCTACTCTAAGAAGCACCTGCATACATCATAATTCAACGCATGAAAGGGAAATTAGTAGCGTCCTGCAAGGACCCGCACTTTTTTCACTTCTCTTCTTCAGGTGAATACGAATGAGGGTCATTCAGCTGCAATCCGCTAACTTTTATCGTGAAGTGTTATTCTGACTATTCAGGAGCGCAAGTTCGTCTGCTTCTTGCATGAGGGTTGTGATAACGTTAGATCGCCGAGCTTTTATTGGCTGATTAAAAACATGCTGGGTAGACCGCAATGCATCTAGAATTGAGGTCTAGCAACTATCCTTTCAATCAAAGCCAATCAGAACTCGGCGTCGTTCTGACGTCACTGCAACCCCTGCGCAAGAAACAGACGACTTGCTCTCCGCATAGGCGTTCGCCATTTTGGGAAGCTTGTTCCAGGTTTCGTCGTGCCAACGAAGAAAGTGAAGCCTGGATAAAAGCGTGGCTTCGAAACTCGACGCTGACTGGTTGACGGGTGGGACAGGAATGAAATGCTCGACGCCGATTGGTTAACGGGGAGGTCATGTGATCAGGGGTGGAGTGAGGGGAAGAGGTAGGCGAGGAGGCGAGGTGGGAGAGGAGGAGCGGATTAGAAGGTTCTAGAATATCACCAGGTTCCGATGAAGAGCGCCGTGAACGTAGGCGTCTGGCTGAACTGGCTAGACGTGCTGCTAAACGATGATAGAAATGTTTTGATGCTAGAACGTTTCAAGTATACGACATAATGCGGAGAGAAAGTCGTCTGCTTTTGGCGCAGAAGTTATGGTGACGTCAGAACGACACCGAGCTTTGATTGGCTTTGGTTTTGATCGAAAAGAATAGTGAGTAGACCTCAATGCTAGAGGCCTTGAGGTCTACCCACTATGTTTTTCCATCTCCCAATAAGAGCTTGGCGTTCTGACATTATCGCAACCCCTGTGCGAGAAGCAGGCGAACTTGCGGCCTAGCAATTGCCAATTTGCCATACTTTTTTTTATTCTTAATCCTGCTACGGCATGTCTGGCGGCGCGAATGTCGTTGTGTACTTGTACGATGCACGAAGTGCGACTTTTCTCTAATTGACGAACACACACTGTTTACAAACAATCCCGCGTTTGCCCCCACCGGGTGTGCTCACTTCGCGTGCGCAGAAACCAGATTCACCCGAGGCCTCTGCGCATGCGCAGTGCCGACAGCAGCGCCACCGCAATGGTGCGACGTCAGAGAGTTATAGGGTCCGACCGCAGCCAACGGTATACGATCCAATAGCCAATCCAGCCGCGCCTTTAGTGTCGCGTCATTGCACTCGTCGTTTTTGTGCGTTTGCTATGAGCAAGTAAGCCAATCACGCGCAGAGAATGCAGCGTGATCCTGCTTTTTTAGTGTTTGCGCGATTGGTTTAGCAGGTGGTAGGAAACGCACCAGGACGACGAGTGCAATGACTAGACACTAAAGGCGCGGCTGGATTGGCTATTAGATCGTATACTCATTGGCTGTGGTCGGACCTAACGTGAAACTGAGTAAAGGAAGCTTGGACCAGGGGCCCTATGGAGAGCGCAAGTTCGTCTGCTCCTACCACAGGCGTTACGATGATGTCAGAACGCCGAGCTGTTATTGGCTGATTGAAAGAAAAAATAAATAGTGGGTAAACCTCAAGGCATCTATAGCATTGAGGTCTACCCACTAACCTTTCAACCAAAGCCAATCAGAGCTCGGCGTCTTTCTGACGTCACCGCAACTCCCGCGCTAGAAGCAGACTTGCTCACCGCTTAAGGCGCATTCCCACCGGTGATGTAAGCAGTCGCGCGATGCGACTAGATCGTATCGCAAAAAAAATTCGATGGTCACACTGGCGTGCACGATGAGCGAGTCCAACGCCTTCGTAGGCGAGTCGTTCTTTGAAAACTCTCGCTCCGAACGCCGTTGATTGGCTCAGCCGCTCCGCGACTAGATCGCATCGCAGAAAGTCGGGTCAGAAAGCGACTGCTCAAATCGCGTCGCTTTTTGCCCGCGATGGTCGCTTTTGCGATGAAAGTTATCGCGCGACTAGATCGCATCGCCGGTGGGAACGCGCCTTTAGACTCGTCAAACAAAAATTTTAAGCTGAAGTTTACGGAGGCCACCGATTGGACTCTCGCGACGATGACGTTGCGCCTCTTTGTCGCCGAAGTTCAGTCGGCGCGCTTCGCGAACTTTCGGCCCCAACTTTGTGTTTGACGAGTCCGTGAAAAAAGAAACTGAGGCAGAGGAGAAGAAGCGAGCGCGCGGAGACGTCAGAACTCCGAGCTCTGGGGCCCTCAACTCGTCAAACACAAAGTTGGAGCCGAAAGTTCATGAAGCGCGCCGATTGGACGCCGGCGACAAAAGTGCGAAGTCATCGTCGTGATAGTCCAATCGGTGCGCTTCGTGAACTTCTGCGCTAACTTTGTGTTTGACGAGTTTAGAGCTTTTGGTTGGAATGATAAGTTGGCAGACGTAAAGCTATAGCTGCCTTTGGCTCTATATTCACTTTTCGAACTCGTTCGATTGCCAAATACCGGCGTCCAGCGTTCCGCGTTTTAACGCGTTCGAAGAGTGCGTATAGAGACAAAGGCAGATAGCTTTGTGTACGCTCACTAATCGTTGCAGTCAGAGCTCGGCGTTCTATAGCATTCTACAGATGTTTGTCTGGCGTCATCTCGTGGTTCATGCATGTTACATGACGGCAAGGATGCGTGTCATTGCGCGCGTGGTCTTGATGACCCATTTTCATTTTCTGAGGTAAAGTTAAAATGAATAAAAACAAAACTTCTTTCTCTACCAGCACATGTAGACGGTGAAGCAAGTTTAAACCAATTTAAAATAAATAAATAGGTCACTGTATGACCAAAAAGTAAATTTTGATTTAAAAGTCAATCAACAATGAAAAACAGGGAGGCTGCGAAGCTACTAGATCGGGTACGGGCTTGTGTTTTGACTGCGGGCTTTTATCGAGTTTAAAAACAGGGTAATAATGGCGTAGTATAAACTATTGTCCATTTGATTTTGTGCCTCTTGGTCTTGTGTCTTGGTAGAAGCGACGACGAGGTGTCTTCCCTGGTTTCTTTTGCTTGTGTTATTGTTTTTTCAACCTGTTATATAAAAGACAAATATGTATTATTGGGTTAATTAAAGTATAAATGTATGTCTATTGTATTACTTTAGGTTTAATCTAAACTACTGTTCCTAAGTGGTTTTTTTTGTATTGTAGAGCTTGAATGTCGTGATAACGGATTTGAATTTTTTCCTCCCATTAAGTTGTTATGTAGCCATAGAGGTTTATAGCCCGCTCAGTGATAGTGTCAGTTTGTTTCAAGAGGCATACTTTCACCTATGCCCCCGACCCCCCCGGGAGCATCTCGCTAAGGCCGATAGTCGCATTACGGCCGAGAGTGCATTAAGGCCGAGAGGGGCGAAAGGGCCGGGGGTGGCTTTGAGGCCGAATAGGGCATAACGGCCGAGAACTGCATTAAGGCCGATAGTCTCTGAATGGGCTGGTGTGGCCGCCTTCTCGGGGGTCACGTTGTGGTTGACGACTTTAGTTGCCACCAAATAAGATAGATGGCACCACATTGAGCATGGCGGATGAAATTAACATATTTTCAGTCTCGTCAATCGCCGTGGTCTCTTCGCAGATTACAATGATTGGCGCTCCGAATACTGTAAACTACTTAATTTTCGAGAGGACCTAATTTTCGCCAATCGCCTACAATTCGCGAAAAATAGGTCCCGCGAACAATAGACCTGTTGCTATATTACCCAAGCATCAAGGAGAATGCAGGAATTGCTGTTCCACGCGCCGCACGTGCTGGCCTCAGCACTAGTAACTTTTCTAAAGCAAAAACCTAAAACAAATTGTATCTTGCACGCGCGTTCGTCAACGCTTTATTTTGGTTATTTACTTCGAATATTTTATACGGGGAAGGCGTGCGCGTGTGGCGCGTGGAACACCAATCCCTGCATTCTCCTTGATCGCTTGGGTAATATAGCAAATGGTCTATTCCGTTAAAATGTAAACACATTAGAATCTATATTGAGATCTTACCGCGTCGCGAAAATTAGAACCCGCAAATTATTCCAAAACTCCAGCTTTGACCTAATCGCGAAAAATAAGTCGTTTACAGTATTCTGCGGGAAAGTAGACTTATGACATTTTTAAGAGTGTATCTGTCGGTGACTGCAAATACTGCGGTTTTGGGTTTGTTTTCACCCTTCACGGCCGGCACCGGTCGGTAAGCCAGCCTTGCCTATCCGAATTTTTCATTTATTTATTTGCTTTTCTACGCTTTATCATTTCTTATTCGTTTGATCAGTAGTTCCTTCATCTGCATATTTGGATTATGTACACACACGCACACGTATTTCCAAATAAATGCTATGAATTTAGGGCGCCTTTTTGGTATAACATTCCTATATTTTAATCATCGGCTTTTTAAGAGTTCAGTGAAACATTTATTGTGTCTTTTCAATTTTCAGCACTTTAACTAAATTAGTTATGTCTCTGATTCGACCGGGCGGCTACGAAAACGATAGTGAGGTTGATTTTAAAATTTTATTTTCAATATTTTTTTACAGCGAAACGTTGAAGAAAACACATATTAGGAAATACGAAAAACACATGGGCCATCAGAATGTCAGAACAGGACAATTAACTCACCGTCGGAGTGTATTCTTGCCTTGGAGAAGTGTCACGTGCTTCGTTCCGTCTCTCTAATTGGCTCACGAGGGCATAGCCTTCGCCCTTTGCTAAAAAATGTTGACACGGAGTGTAGCAAAAAAGAAAAGCTAGTCGAAACGGTCAAAGCGCTACATGTTTAATTAATCGTAAAGGATGAAGCAATAAAACCAAAAACGCAGTATTTGCCGTCACTGAGAGATACAATGTGCACTAACAAATAAAAGAAATATGTGGCGCCATCTATCTTATTTGGTGGCAACTAAAGTCATCAACCACAACGCGACCCCCAAGAAGGCGGCCACGCTAGCCCATTCAGAGACTATCGGCCTTAATGCAGTTCTCGGCCGTTATGCTCTATTCGGCCTCAAAGCCACTCGCGGCCCTTCCGCTCCTCTCGGCCGTAATGCACTCTCGGCCGTAATGCGACTATCGGCCGAAATGACAGTGACCCGTTCCCCCAATACAACTGTATGTTTTTCAAGACAAAGTCCTTTTCAGGGCCCCCAGTCCTTGTTCCCTCTATTGCCGCGTGCGAAGAGCTGAGTCAGCTAAGTGCTCGCCTCCCACGCCGCTGGCTGGGTTTGATCTCCACCAGCGCTTGTACTTGTTATCTTTCTTTTGTTTGCATGACTTGAATGTTCAAGATGACTCGATAATCTTGTTTGTTCAAGAGCGGAAACTTCTAGATACCCACGCGACGCGCTTACAAAGGAGCTTCGCATGGCTGCTTGAGTCAGTCGTCCTTCCGTCGCCGTCAAAGTCCTTGTTACTTTATGTTCCTCGGCACAAGTTCGCCGGATTAAACGTTCATTTTCAGTTTTATTAATCACGTTCATGTTTTTATTCGTGAGAATATACATTATACCAATTCAAAACGAAATCCTTTTCAGGTCTCCGCCCCGAACCACACCACGGTACCATCGGTGTCTGCCATGCGAAGAACACGTTTTACCAATCATGAGTGTCATAGACATCAGCACTGAAAAAACGTCCGCCATTACCTTTTGTACGTGTCCGAGTGTGCATTCCCGTCATGCGGCCTGATGAGTCCCCGGCTCGCTTCCGAGTCAGTATTAACTATTGTTCTCATCCACTAAATGAATTATCCAGTTAAAAAATCAATTAAAAAAACAAACAAACAACAACACAGGGTTGAGCTTTGTTGGGTCCGTGTGCTCGTTCGTTGAGTTTGCAAGCGGACTGCGCAAAGCAGCGTTTTTGTACAATTACTAATCACACAAAATACAGGGTGTCCACACACCCCCCGACCCCAAAACACACACATACACACACACAAAATGCAGGTTTCTTTCACCTCAAAATAAACTACGCATCGCCGAATGTTCATTCTCCGCCCAACGTTTTCGCACTAACCGGGTTTTCGCTCAAAAGTTATGAAGTTCTTTTTTTTAATTTTTCAATGGGAAAATGGAGGCCGACCGAGCTCTCAAATACGTGGAGATCTATAGCACCAAGTTACCAAAAACGGGAAAAAATGAGCCTCATTTTCCCATTGAAAATTATTCAAAAATCACTTATAACTTTTGAATAACATAACGGTTAGTGCTAAAACTTTGGTACCTGGTTCGGATCCCTAGCCCAACATTCGGGGAACGTATAGAAGCGTTCATTGCCCAAGCTGCTATTCGGTAAGAGATTGCATTTTTGCGCGTCCGACATTGTTGCCATCCGAGACTGGGAATAACCGATTCCCATGTTCAATGCGCGCTCCTTGAAAGTTCCGATGCCAATGCTCCGCGTAGAAAAATAATAAAAATAAAATAAAAAGACACCAACGAGCTTAATTTTTGCTCAGAAAACTCGTGAGTGTGCAGAACGTCAACACACTATACTCGGCGGGGACAGTGAAACGCTTTTGTGTTTCAAGTTTGCGACCGGTCGTGATGGCAACGCGCGCCATGGAGGCCCCGTGGAGGCGCGCGTCCAGGCGCCCTCCATACTTACTCCGTTGCACCTTACGATAGAGCGCAGCTAGCGCTACGAGCCACCCCAGCCAATCCAGAACCGGACACGGTCACGTGACTGGGCACCCCGCGAGGCCCAGCTGCTCATCTCAGCTGAGTGTGTGCATGGTTGAAAGCTATAGAAAAACTGAACCGTTGAGATGAACTTGTTTCGCGTAATATCATGCAGTCTTACACAAGAAAGTGACGTTGATCGGGTGTGATATTCTTTCCTCGTTTTTATTTAGTTTCAGCTCCTTATGTGAACGTTTGCTTATACACTCATCCGCCAGCAACTTGAAACGCACATGTCTAATAGTCTCCCTTTTATTAGTACGCATACATTGTTTACACGTCATAAAAATAAAATGTAACATTCAATGGCATATCTAAAAAAAAAAGAATCAACGAAGGATGAGCGTTTAAGAGTTCAAAAATAACAGAGGCAAACACACACAATCCTATACTACCCACTGACAGCCAATTCATCTCAACGGCAATGCTCTTTTTTTCCTTTTCTTTCTTTACGGGACTGGAAAAGCTTTTTCTTCACATAAAAACACGTACCGAGCCATAGTCTGCAAGAGCAGTTAAAAACGAGAAAATACTGCTCAGGCAAACTCGGGAGGGTATTTCGACATCGGACCAGGACGAATATAACATAATAGCAACGCCCTGTCGCGTCGCTAAACTCCTTCCAGGACCTGATATAACAAGTTCCCGAAGGATATACAGACGTCGAAATTTCCCCGCGGCAACAGAACCCTCGATGGCCCCCCCAATATAGAAACCCAAATCACGGAAGCCCTCCAGATTGCAGCACCGGCGTGCACGCCAAATCCGATACGCCGCCGACATCGTCGCGGGGGCACCTCTAACAAGAAGTAAACAGGCTCGCAAAGCTCATCCTTCCGATCGAATCTGTCTCTTCATCTTCGCTTATACTTTAGCTTTTCTTGCTTTTCCGGCACTGTCGTCACGCTCTCGCATCCTTGCTTTCAGCGGGGCCGCACAGATGTCACTAGGGAAGATCGCAAGGAAGAGTTGGCAACGTTGACGCGAGATCGACTCGGCGGTTAGGCCTAATGGGTACTCGCGCCGTGCCCAATTAGCCGCTTGATGGCGCCCACACATTGCCCAAACCCTACGACGGACTACGGCTAAAGCTTGGGGTCGCCATGTCCAACCAACAGCTAGTTAATAGCAACCCACGTGGTTTGCTGCTCCGATATGTGCGTATGGGAGAGCCGATGCGCGCGCACGTGGTTTCAAACTGGCTCTTGATTGGACGTGGTGACACCTGACTTTTGCTGTAGTTCATTGCGGACTGGCACTAGGCTTAATGTGCCGGTCGTTTGTGCGTACATCGGGCGACGCGTGAACATTCCGGGCATTGGCGGGCCACTTCCCTTGGGCCGATGGGCCGATGTATTGGAAGCGCGGCGCGGAGCGAGAGGTCAGTCACGCGACGGTCGCACAAACTGGTCTGTTCGCTTTTTCTGGGCTCGTGCGATGGCGCTTGCTGGGCAGCAGTGACGTCAAACGAGCAATGGTAATTTGACCTGTTTAGGTAGACTATACTGAAAGGGAAGGAGGAGCGTTGCGATCAAACCCAGATGCCCATGACAAGCTTTGAATCTGGTGTAACCTATGTTGCGATGTCAACAGTTTTTTTTTATGTCAAACATCCGTATGGGACGGTTTCACGCAAGTCGCAAAAACGTGCGCGTATGACTCTACACGCGACTTTGTTATTTTTGTTCCTCAAGAGAAATGTTATTTTCTGCAAAAAAAGGTTTGAAATGGTTTTGCGCTTGCATCAAGTAAAATATATCTTTTAGGTAAAAATAAAAATAAATGTCGACCGGACATGGTTGTTCGATCCTATCTGAAAACGCCCAATACACACAATCTCAGTCAATCGCAATTATTTTTTTTAAGTATCTCGATTTCTACGCGTTGTGCGGCCCTCCATGGCGGCGGACCTATTGGCGCTACAGGAGGCGCGGGTTCAGGTTCTCGCCGCGCCCTACCTCCTATATCATGTTACCGCCAAGTTTGTAGGCTGATCTGTCTGCAAAGTCGTCCCGGTTGCTTCCTTTTACGCCGCGTAGACGGAGACTGAAACAGGTACTTAGAATCATCTCTCTCCCTACATCCTTTTCTTCCCCCCCCCCCCCCCCTTCCTACACTAAGGTCGGTGTGCTGGGCCCCTCGGCACGGGCTTTGGCCCTTCCAGCACACCCTCAGCTCTCCTGAGTTTAAATAAAGTATTGTTATTGTTATTGTTACAGGGTGGCGCACCTCGATCGCTCCGGCCCATGGGCATTTTTGGGTCGGTTGTAGAAAAATGTATTAAGAATGCTTTCTTCAAAACAACCGTCCACCTCTTGTGTTATCAATTTGTCTTTTCCTGACCACCCCGTAGCATTTTTACGCTTTTTAATGATAGTGATATTGTAAAGAACGGGTATATGCACGCCCCATTTATGGCAACCGCGTTAGCGTCAATATGGCTAGTTCTCGCTTTACAACATAAAAGCCACACAAATATTGCATTACGTTTTTGCAGACTATGTTAGTAACATGTTATAAACGTTAATTTCAGAGAGTTTAAACAATATTAAAGATGGGCCTTTTTTTAAAATGATTTTCCAAATAATGCATATTTAGTTAAATGGCTCCTGTGTGAGCAATTCTTGTAAATTTCTCCCGCTAACCAGGAAAACAATATTTCATGCTAAGATCAGTGTTGTACGGAACAGCGTTCAAAGGAACGGCGTTCCTGGTACGCGTTCCCTTTAGGAAGAACGAAGGAACACCGTCGTTCCATTTTGCATGGGTGGAACTCAAACGGGAATCTCGTTACATTTTTACTGGAACGAAAACAAGAACGGCGTACTGTTTTTCTCGTCCAGTGGCGTGACTTTTATTTTATTTCTAAAAGGAAAATTTTTAAAAGTTTAAATACAATATGTTTACGAAGAGCAGGATCTTGTTAACTTCTTGGTTACTTATCTCTAGGGTTTAGTTTACGTGGTTCTCGCTTGGTAACAGTCCAGTGCAGGAGACCTAGTAGGCATTGATTCTTTTTCAGTGCCCGAGACTGCGGTACAAAAAGCAAAACGTTTAGTCCAAGGAAAAGACACGAGGAAGATGACGTTTCAAACTCAGCTACTTTCTTTCCTTCCCCAAATCCTCATACGCCCACAAATCTAAGGCCGACTACAGCCATCACTGAACTTCCACAAAGAGACCTACAGTCACAAAAAAAGAGCAGGTTACCAAACATCGGACGCATCCTTGTATCCCCTCCCGACTATTGGTCACTTAAAGGATAACCACAATTAATCTGTATTCCTTCCCCCTTGTCCCGATCTTCATACGGAACAACGAATCCAAGCTTCTCGAAGAAGGACTTGTAGTCATCAAGACTGACCTCCCAAAAGCCCTACCCTCTTGTTCACTTGCAGGTCTTGCGGACAGCAACATCGAGAAGCCACTGTTGTTAAGTTCGAACACGGCCGGCACTTTATTAGATTTAAACTTGTGAGGTTGTTGTAAAACGCTCGTGCAATGTGGGGTAACCGTACATTTGGCTCGTCTGAATCGTCCACCACAAACATGAATATGGTATTTTTAAACGTGAATATATCAACAAATGAAAACCAGCTTCCGCTTGTTTTCTTCTCCTGGTACTGTTCCATCACAGCATTGAAATTCGCGATGTTCCCATTTTATGGGGTAGATAAAAGAAAGAAAACTTTGCTTGATCTAACCAAATAGGGTAATCAGCAAAATAAAATCGTAACGTATATGTAGCGATACGTTCCATTTTTTGACTGTAACGGGAACGAGTTCCTTTTTCACCGATGAAACTTGTAACGGAAACGCGTTCCAAAATCAGAAGGAACGAGGAATGAGCTTTCGTTCCTTTTTTTTTTTGAGGGGGGGGGGGACGTGTACAACACTGACTAAGATTCACTATAGACAGGGCAACACACTGGCAAAGTTTGAAGGCCTTAGCTTTTATAGATACGGAGAAAAGAAAATCTTTAATCCACAGCGTTATTGCGCATTGTGCCGTGTCTGCGATTTTTATTTTTTCTAGAAATAACGACCTTAATACTCAGTAATTAATACTTTTTGCCATTCCTTCCTGTGCCTAATTTGTCAGTAAATATTTGTAAACCCATAGCCAGAACTGTTTCTTTTTTTGAGTGGGGGGGGGGGGGGGGGGAAGCCGCCCGAAATGTAAACATCGCGCGGTACGCAAAGTGCGCGCGTGACTGAGAGGGTGCTTACAAATTGTTCTCGCAAATACAAATTTTTTTTTCCAAAACAAGGATTGGTTTTATTTTTCTGGGCATGGATTTAGCAAAATATATTTTTCTCATCAAAATTAAAAATGGTCACAGGACATAGTTGTTCGATATTATCTGAAAAACGCCCAAAAGTATAATTCCTCCCTCCGCTCTTCTAAACCAGTTTGCTTCCCCTCAGCAGTTTCGTACGCAAAGCATGCTCGAAGCAGTGTTGTACGGAACGGCGTTCCAAATGAACGACGTTCTGGAAAGGCGTTCAGGAACGGATGAGCGTCACCGTTCCACCTTGCACCAGTGGAACTGGAACGGGATCTCGTCACATTTTTGAGAAAACGCAAAATTAAACAGTCAAACACAAGTAGTTGGAACAAATGTGATTGTATAGCGACTTGACACGTAGATCGACGTGAATATCGCCACTTGCTCGCTGTATTTTATTTTCAGACTATCCAGCAAAATATTTTATTGCATATGCAAATGTAAAATTGAAGTAACGGCACGTTTCAATCTTAGCAATATATAAAAAAACCGCCTTCCTTTCAACCCACTGGAACTTGTACCGGCAACTCGTTCCAAGATGGAGAAGGGACGAGCTTTTGTTCCGGCTTTGGAGGAACGTGTACCACACTGGTTCGAAGCCTCGTTTACTTTTGATGCGTGGGTGGTATAAGACAATGTGTATCGCAACGGTCAAAGGCGCGTTGCAGCCTTGCAGGCACCGTAGTATAGTCTGGCATGAGACCTTTGACATACATTGAGCAGTATTGACACGGTTCTTAAAATACCTCGCTGGTACGTCACGTTGCTGAGAAAGCTTTTCCTAGGGGAAAATTGAAGCACCAGAGGCGCACTGTTAACGTTAGGAGTCAACCAATCAAACCGCTCGGAAAACCTATTCGCGACTCCAACTGTCTATAGGTGGCGCCACTCGTTTTCAAAAATGGCGTTGGGAATATATCATGTGCCAGTTGATGAGCTGCGTTCTATGCCCGTTTTCACCTCAAGAAAAAAGGAAGTTTTGCTCCAATCCTACACCGCGCAGTAGTTCTCACAAAGTCGTCGGACCAGGAGCGTGCTTTTGGCGTTAAACGTGCGCGATAAAGAACCATATCAATCAACACCTACATATATCTCATTATATAAAGAGGAAATTAGTAATGCTCCGCGAGGAGCCGGACTTTCTTTACTACGGTTCTTAGGTGCAAACGGGTATAGTGTGCTGGCTTCGCCGAGCGACAAAATATATCCAGCGGCACGAGGAAGCTATGGTACGAACGCAGGTTGCCTCTTTATCCGGAAAACAAAAAACGTGTTTAGCGTAATACGGTTTTCGGGAGGCTCCTAACTCGCTAAACGAAACCGAAACTAACTTCTATTAGATTGAATTCTCTCGATATAGGCGTTAATTTCGGTTTCTCTTCCAAATTCAAGATGTGCCTCGCAGCGGAATTATTAAGCCGAAGAAAATGGTTTGTGCAAACTTATATTTTGTGTACAATACGTGTCTCGATCCAGGCACTTCAAAATATTTTGAAGATTTGCAGCGTTCCTTAGAGACAGGTGGGGCCTGTGAAGGCACCTTGGAGGTATCAGAATGTTGTATTGGTTGAACAAATCAGCTCTGGATGCTTTTGATGCTCTTTCTGCTTTTTTCATCACGCAATATTCATGCAAGATAATTAACTGCGGGCCCTATAATGGGTTTTCTTTTGGACAGTATCGATGATCAATTGCGTTATAATTTATTCAAAGCACACGAATACTAGGATCGAATCCAATTTTCGCAAAATATCGCCACGGGTGATGAGTTTAGAATTCCTTTACAAAACATATAAATTAAGAAACGCTGGTCTCACTACAAAACACCCCCAAAAAACTGGATCCGGAGTTTTAAAAACAAAAAAAAGTGTGTGTCTGTTTTTTAAGCACAACAGCGTGACGCATATGACTTTAGATTAATCCAGTGTGTGTTCACCTCCGATAACGATGTCGGAAGTTTTTCAGATGCCAAAAGCAAAACAGGAAAACAGTGAGGCCTTTCTGTAAAAACTATTATTGTTGTAACGAGGTATTATTGTGATTAAGGTGTGGCCTCACGTTTCCTGTAATTTGTGTTAGTTATGCTACAATTAAGATATTCATAATGCACATAATTTTTCTAACTCGAAATAACGTTGCCTTATGATTCAATTTTAAAGCGCAAACAACTATGGCAATCCAGAGTTCGAAAATTATTGTCACTGGTGCAAATCGCAGCATTTTTTAATTAACAGGTTATACGATGAAAATC